>APFE030814102.1:0-31234 GCA_000404065.3 Pinus taeda | reverse complement strand
TGTTGAGATTGCAACAAGATGATGGAGCTTAGCGAAAAGAGTCGCTTCACTAAGTGGGCCTGCAGGCTATTTTTGGCGCAAGTCTATTTTTAGACTATGTCTATTTTTAGACATATGGATCATGTCTATGGATTGCAGGTTGCTGTTTATGGATGATTGATCAAGTTGGAAAAATAGATGGACTTCTATTTTTGATGAAAGTGTGAGTGATCACAGTGTGAGTGATCAAGTCTATTTTTAGACTGGCTGTCAAAAATAGAAAAGTCAAATATTATTATCTCACAATAATATTTGGACTATAAACTTTGTCTTATTCTCTTGGAGCACTTCAGATGAGCTACGGATGTGGCACATGCAATCCCAGAAGGAAATACGTGGTTCCTATGGGATAACTAATATTTGCATGCAGGACTTCAGTTAGAACTCAAGTGAGTGGAGTTTAGTGGACTGGAGGTGCAGTTGATGGAGTTGTGTTCAGTTTAGCTTTGTTAAACTGGTTGTATTTAGTCTAACTGGCAAATAGACTAGAGATGAGTTGGGTGAATTAGTTATTAATTAATTCACAAGTTATTAACTCATAATACAACTAATGAATACATCAGTAACTCAGTTGCATGTCAGTGCATGTTCAGTTCAACAGGGACAGGTTTTAGAGAATCAGATTGCTATCAGTTGTGACTATAGTTGTGCACCAGATCTTGCACAATCAAGGGATTGAGTATGCCAATGAGTTTGCTCACGTATTTTCCCACATTGTAGCTTGTGCTCACGTGATTTTTCCAAGTAAATACGTGGTTGCCTTGGAATTATCATCAGTTCTTGAGCAGGTATTGAGCAGCGGAGACAGGCAAGCAGCGAAGGAGATTTGAGCCAGTGATTGATTCAGATCTGAGCTGTATTGTGTGTAATAGAGGTGGAGATACTTGTGAGAAGTATTATGCTGTGTAATGTTACATGACTCAATCATTAATATACAGATAGTTGGGGTTTTTAGCGAGATGCTTTCCCCGGGATACATACTGTGTTAATGTGTGAATGCTCTTGATGTTTTATTGTTATTGATGCTGCTATATTGATGATCAACGTAGAGGAGCTTATGTATTGTGTATGTTTTTTGCAATAGTACATGATCAGGATAATCTCTATTCAATATGTGTTAAATTATTCAAAATTTATACACAAACCTTGAGGGTAAACATCTCAAAATCTTCTCTACGATCCTTCTTTCTTCAA
The DNA here is from genome assembly GCA_000404065.3 of Pinus taeda. Lineage (NCBI taxonomy): Eukaryota > Viridiplantae > Streptophyta > Pinopsida > Pinales > Pinaceae > Pinus > Pinus taeda. The sequence continues at coordinate 30,001 of APFE030814102.1, read as the reverse complement.
GAATTTCACCATGAGATTTTATCTGGGTTATCAACCCAATAACTTGAGTGAAGAATGAATCTATTGTATCAGATTCCTTCATGCTGAGTGTTTCAAAGTCTCTCCTCAACATCTGCAACTTTGCAGTCTTCACCTTCTCCATGCCTTGATAGGCAGTTTTGAGAATATCCCATGCCTCTTTGGATTTTTTTGCTGCTACAATCCGTGGAAAGATACTTTCATGTACTAATTGGAAGAGAAAAAAGAGGGCTTTGGCATCCTTCTTCCTGTCGCTCTTCAACTGGTCTCTTTCTGCTACTGTCAAAGCAGCCAGTGTTGTTGCATCTGCAGGTTCAGCATAGCCAGTTTCAACCAGCTCCCATATTCCTTGAGAAGCAAACAATGCTTTCATTGTTATGGACCAATAACTGTGATTTTTCCCATTGAACTGTGGTAGTTGGGAATTTGTCAAACCTGTTCCAGCATCTGCCATTTTAACACTATATAGGTAAAGAAGAGATGTTGACTGTAAATTTAAAAACAAGCAAAAAACTTTCTCTGCTGGAAAAATCTGCTTAATAAACTTCTTACAGCTCCTACAGTGAAAAACAAACTCTGTTTTTGACTCACTGAGTGCCTAGACTAGCTCTGATACCATGTTGGAATTTTCTGCTAAATTTCATAACAGACAGTCAAATAAAATGCTCTGTTTTTTTCTCTGTTTCTACAGAGGAAACTAAAAAATTTCATTTTCTGGAAATGGTGTTGCAGCAACGGGATTCGGTGTTGCAGCAACGGGATTCGGTGTTGCAGCAACGCTGAGTAATACTCTGTTTTTGTTAACACAGAAAAACAGAAAAATTGCTTACTGGAAACTTTGTTGCGGCAACAGGACTTGGTGTTGCAGCAACGCTGATCGTGGTGTTGCAGCAACGCGATTTGTGACGTCAAGTCACTCGGTGTAACGGCAACACGTTTTTGACGCTAAGTCACTTTAAGAAAATTGATGCTTTGGTGTTACAACAACTAAAATAGTTGGCGTCAAAATCACTTATAAACTTACAGTGAGACAATTGACGCTTGGTGTAACAGCAACAGAAAATCAGCAAAATAGTAAACTTGTATTCATAAACAATAAACAAGCTGATACACAAAACTTAACAGTTACAAGAGGAACACTTCAGTTCCAGAAATCGATTTTCTCTATCTCAGAAAATCGTAGGTTCAGCACCGTTGTGCATTTACAGAAGAGACTTACTCGTTCTTCTAACCTTCACTCTTTTCTCTAAGAGTGCAAAAACAGAACTGTTGTTCAGAAATCTCTTGCACTCACACAGAAAATAGAACTGTTGTTCTTTTTCTTTCTTACACTTGAAAACAGAACTGATGTTCGTTGTATTTATAAGTAAAATATCTGAGTTTTAAACAATAAACTAAGCAAAATATCTGTTGATATTTATCTGCGTATTTATTGTAGAAGAGGAGGTGATGTTTTTCAAGACGACAGTCTGTAGGGGAATTAAACTCTGAATTTAATACGTATTTAATGCTCAAAAATATCAAAAGACTTTTGCTGCTTCCAGATAATCTGCAATAACTGCTGAAGATCAGATCTTTATTCAACATTTATGTGATGCAGTTGGAATTAAATTCCAACAATAAAGTCATTTAGTATTGTAATTGAAATAAAAAGAACAATCCACTAAAAAAGAGCATTCATGAATAGATGAAGTCTAGAATATTTGTAAAGAGACAAAATGCTGATATTTGAATTTATGAAGTCAAAGTATTAAATTCAAATGAATTCTTAATCATTTACTCTCATTCAAATTTGGAAGAAAACATTTATATGAATAACTTACAAGAAAAAAAGCACATTCACATAAAAAAAGAAACCCAAATTGTAATAAACTAGCTTAGGAATCTCTGAATACAAAACCCAATAACTCAGATCTTCGCAACGTTTTGATTAAAATAAAAAAAGTATTTTTTACCATCAAAATCCAAGGGTCAAGTCTCCAAATCCGAATCCTTAATCATTATAAAACAGAGCTTAAATTAAAAAATACTAACTGCTATTTGTTTCTATCTTCTAGGAACAGATTAAAAAATAAACTAAAAAAAATTAAATCTGATTAGTTGCATGAAATTGGATTTGTTTGATCGAATAATTTCCAAAAGAATGGAATAAATTCTTTGACTGTTGTCAATTGTGTTCTTTCGGATGCCTTTGACTTGCTGCGTTTGTGCGTTGAGATCAGGGGTATCAAGATATTTCTACAACCTATCTTTGCTGACCCAAACCTGCTACTGGTTTTGTGCTCCGATGAGCTCGAGTTGGATGATTTGCAAAACTGAAGGTGATCTTTGCTAATATTTGTCCATGGAATCTGGGATTGGACTATTGCTAATTTTTCTCCTAGAAAAGCTGGAATGAAATTTGACTACGTGTCCTTCCATCTGTCTTTTGATTTTCAGGATGTGGATATAAACACCCAAAATATGCTCCCACTAATGGTTATCTTTATGATGGTCTCATACTGCAGGGAACTTTCTACTTACTGCTTTTGTGTTTAAAAATAAAATATGCAATTGCATTCTGAGTTCTGAGTTTAAGTTTGTTGGAATATTAATTCCAACTGCGTGCAGTGTTGGTGGACGCGGACAGTTGGACAACGACGATAGCACAGTGAGCTGCCGAATCAGCCATCGTGCAGCAGGCATTCATTTCCGGAAAACCGCTAGTACAGTTCCCCGCACCACCTTTCACACAGACTGGTTTTTCCTTCGAGCGCTCCGAACACCCCAACTTACTGCCATGCATCCAGAGTACAGTCTCAAAACTACCCATCCCTCAGAAGGTAAAGGTCGGTAAGAAGGGCCTCCCGATATTGACCATAGCCATCGGATTTCTGAGGGCAGATCAACAGTTATGATAACGGGAACATGTTTCAGTTTTAATGCAATGTACATTGCAGTTCTCAGATGAGTACCTTTGTTCCAGAAATTATTTTATATCGGCATGTGAAGAATTTATGACCAGTTACAGGGTACTTTTTGGCAGAAGGTAGCGTGAGATATATTGCTGAAAAATTGTCCAGCGAATGGGGAAACCATATTAATGTAATTAATATAAATCTACGGCAGTCAGTAAAGTTAGGTAAAAGCTTTAATTTTTTTTTTTTTAACACGGCACAAGTCAAACAAAAGCGGTATGTTATGTTTTTGTTCATACTGATATATATAAAAAAAAACGCACAGAAGTGAGAAAAAAGAAGAAAAAGGGGCAGCGTTGAAAGTAGAGGGCGAATGAATAAGAGAGCATGCAGCAGCGCATGGGTAATTTCTGTTGGTTGAAACTGCAATGAAAATGAAAAGTGAAGCTCGCCGCAGCGAATGAAAGAGGAATTTTACAGCAGGTTGAATGAATGTAATACACAGTAGTGTAAATACATCAAGGTATTTTTTTGTTAAAAGGGAATGCGCAGTAGAGAGATTGAATATAATGCTTGTTGTTGTTTTGTATGAAATGAGAGAAAGGAATACGCACCAGAAGTGTGTGAATGAAAAGTTTTTTTTGTTTTGTTATTGAAATGCAATCTCCCACAGTGTGCATTGCATATGTAATGTGAGAGAGGCGCAGTAGCGTGACTGTAATACACAATAGTGTAAATGTTGAAATGTAAACAGCTGTAATGCTTTCTTTTGAGGGTGTCTTTTTAATGCCCAACAATGCTAATATGAGGGAGAATGAAAACCCAATATGCGCACCAGTGTGAGGTGTGGAATTTACAACAGAGACAGAGTTTTTGTAAAGCACAGCAGTGCTGGGAGACAGAGTATTTTTTTTTGTTTTAACTGCATCTGAAGCAGTCTTGGTAAAATTCCTCTGTTAAGATGAAGATCTTTTGTATCAAGCATTTTATTAATGAACACAAGCTTTATTTGTGTGTGAAACTCTTTCTGCTCAGAAATTTTTATTTAGCTTCCCTGTGCAAAAGATCCTGAGGAGAAAAACAGAGCATTGCTCTGTATTCAGTTAATTTTTGTTTCTGGGATTTTACTAGAAAAATCCCCAACAGTGGTATCAGAGCAGATCTAGGCTCTTTGAAGGTGTAAAGAAGCTGAAGGAAGGTTCCTTTTGTTGTAGCAGTAAACCTTCTCCAGCAGAGTGAAGTCTCAGGCAAAAGAATCGAAGATATTCTTCGAAGTTTTTTGTGTGTGTGTCGCTGTTGAAGAAACAGTCAGTTGTTTTAAAATACACAGTCAAGTATTTTAAGGCACTGTAAAGAATGGAAATGTCAAAGAAGAAAGTCTCCAATCCTCCTAAGGATGTGTCTCCTTCTTCTACTAAAATAGAAGGCAATCTATTTGAAAACATTATATTTGAGGCTCCAAGGTTCAATGGGAACTTTGATATATGGGAAATAAAAATGAGGACTTTCTTAAAGTCTGAAGGGATTGAAATTTGGGAATCAGTGGTTGATGATAGTAAGATAGATGGAGAATCCAAGGAGTACAATGCAAAAGCAGCCAAGACAATCTTGGATGGGCTGCCTGATTCTTTAAAGAAGAATCTAGGAAAATATTCATCAGCAAAGGATATATGGGATAGACTTCATGACCTTCACTCAAAGGGAGCACTGACCATGACCATCAGTCAAGAAGGAAATTTTGAACACATCATAGAAGATGAAAATGAGAAGGTTGACCTCATCAAGCTTCAAGTACAAGAAAGGGATGAAGAGCTTGCCAAGCTTAAGAAGGAACTTGATCAAAGCAAAAGGGAGCATCATGAAGAAGTCATATCCATGAAAAATCAGTTGAATAAAGCAAAGAAGCAGGAAGACATCTTGTCAAGTCAACTTGAACAAAGGCACAAGAGAGTGAACAAACTTGTAGAAGAGATTGGACAGTACAAGGTAAAGGTCTCCTCCCTTAAGTCTGAGCTACAAGAAGCCAGGAAATAGGCACAAGAAGCTGAAAAGAAAATGGAGAGCAGTCAAGCAAAGAATAAAGAAATCTCCAAAATGAAGTCAGATATCATCTCCCTTAAAATAGTAGCAGCTGAAGCTACTCGTAGCAAGGAATAAACTGAGGAACAACTTGCAAAGAAGAATAATGAGTGTGAAAGATTGGAAGAAGAGATTGTCCTCCTCAATAAAAAGGTTAAAGGGATGAATAAAATCATGAAGAGCTCTCAAGCCTTGGATGATATGCTCAGCTATCACAGATGTCCATTTGATAAATAAGGACTCGGGTATGCAGGTGAAGCCTCAAACAAGAATGAAAATACTTTAAGAAAAAGATATGTGAAGAAGCAAGAAAGAAATGGTGATGATCCTAGTTCCAGCAAAGGCAAGGAGAAAAATCAAGGCTACAATAGAAGAAATCTTACTCCTAGTAGAAAATCAACTCCAAGAAGAAATGCTGATGATGTCAAATAGGCAAGTGGCAATGGTTATCATCAAAGGATCTCAAGGCAGAAAGACTTCAGAAGTACATCAAGGAAACCTCCATCTCCCAGGTACCAAAGTTCATTTTTTGGTTATTGTTATTCTTGCTCAAACTTTGGTCATATGGCAAAAGACTGTAGAGAATTTCATAGAGATAGATGTTATGGTCTCCGATAACCTCCAAGAAACAATTTTACAAGAAGAAATCATGAAATCTTATTCATGAACAATGTAGAATGTTTCAAGTGTCATAACATTGGGCATATGGCACGTGATTGTAACTTAACATGGGCTCTTACACAAGCTAAACTCATGCAAAAGAAGAAAGTTACACAAGTATGGAGAAGGAAAGAAATACAGTCTGAAAGTCACTTGAGCTCTCCAGTCGATCTAAGTTTCTTTTGAGAAAACTTTGCTGAAAGAAGACAATGCATAGAGTTAAGGGGAGCCTGTAATTTTTGATCATTATTGCTGAATTATATTAACATTTATTCTTTGATGAAGATCTTCTTATAGGGGAGAGATATGAAATTAAATTTGCCATAAAAGCAGAGAAGAAAAGTCTGCAGGGCATGGAGATTGCGTGGAATTTTTTTTTTTGTTGCATTGTAATGCATTACACATAGAAGTGTGAGGTAAGTTTTTGTTCAATGTAATGTAATGAAAGTGAAGGCGCAACAGCGCGATAAAAAAAAGGGAAACAAAACGCAGCAGAAGGTGAGTAAAATAAAAAATAAAATGAAATGAAGAATTTACATAGCAGAGTAAAATGAAGGAGGAGCATGTAATGTAGAAAACGGAAGCACACATCAGTACAATCATGAAATTTTTCACACAGCAGTGAAAAGGGTAATGTAAGTCTTGTTTTTTGTTGTTGGAGAATATGTAGTAAAAACGCACAACAGCGTGAATATGTAAAATGCAGTGACATGAAGATTTCTTTTGTTGAAGAAACGAAATGTAATGGGCAACAACACATATAAAAGAAATTTTTCCTTACAGCAGTAAATGTAAGTGCAGTGAGTGTGTTGTTCATTGAACTGAAATGCAATATATGCAACAGCAGTGAATGTAAGAAATATTTACACACAACAGTGTAAATTTGTAAGCTGGGACAGAGTAATTGTTCCAGAAGAGACAGTGTATTTTGTTTTTGAAAAATGCACAACAGTGCAGACACAGTATTGCTTCAGCAGTGTTAATTTTGAAGACAGAAAGAGAGTATTTTTCAGAAGAGACAGTGAAGTTTATTTTTTGTTTTGGAACTGCACTTGATGCAGTTTTTTTTTGGTGAATCCCTCTGTTAAAGAGGAAGATGCTCTTCAGCATAATCTCCAATGAATCCCTCTTTTAAGAGGAAGACCTATTGTCTTTGGTGAATCCCTCTGTCAAGAGGAAGATGCTTTTCAACATAGACTGGTAAATCACTCTGGTCAAGAGGAAGATGCTCTTCAGCATAATCTCTGGTGAATCCCTCTATGTGAGGAAGACATTTTTTTGTAATAGCAGTTTTGTAATCCCTCTATCAAGAGGAAGACCTTTTTTTGTAACTGACAGTAAAAATAATTCTGAGGAAGTATCTAGGTATGTCTGAACACCCAGCAGTTGAAATTAAAGGGGAGTGTTGGAATATTAATTCCAACTGCGTGCAGTGTTGGTGGACGCAGACAGTTGGACAGCGACGGCAGCATAGTGAGATGCCAAATCAACCATCGTGCAGCAGACATTCATTTCTGGAAAACCGCCAGTACAGTTCCCCGCACCACCTTTCACACAGAGTGGTTTTTCCTTCGAGCGCTCCGAACACCCCGACTTACTGCCATGCATCCAGAGTACGGTCTCAAAACTGCCCATCCCTCGGAAGGTAAAGGTCGATAAGAAGGGCCTCCCGATATTGACCATAGCCATCGGATTTCTGAGGGTATATCAATGCTTATGATAACGGGAGCATGTTTCAGTTTTAATGCAATGTGCATTGCAGTTCTCAGATAAGTACCTTTGTTCCAGAAATTATTTATATCGCCATGTGAAGAATTTAAGACCAGTTACAGGGTACTTTTTGGCAGAAGGTAGCGTGAGATATATTGCTGAAAAATTGTCCAGCGAATGGGGAAACCATAATAAGGTAATTAATATAAATCTACGGCGGTCAGTAAAGTTAAGTAAAAGCTTTAATTTTATTTTTTTTAACACGACACAAGTCAAACAAAAGGGGTATGTTATGTTTTTGTTCATACTGATATATATATAAAAAAAAAAGAAAATACGCACAGAAGTGAGAAAAAAGAAGAAAAAGGGGCAGCGTTGAAAGCAGAGGGTGAATGAATAAGAGAGCACGCAGCAGCACATGGGTAATTTCTATTGGTTGAAATTGCAATGAAAATGAAAAGTGAAACTCTCTGCAGTCAATGAAAGAGGAATTTTACAGCAGGTTGAATGAATGTAATACGCAGTAGCGTAAATACATCAAGGTATTTTTTTGTTAAAAGGGAATGCACAGTAGAGAGATTGAATATAATGCTTGTTGTTGTTTTGTATGAAATGAGAGAAGGGAATACGCACCAGAAGTGTGCGAATGAAAAGTTTTTTTTGTTTTGTTATTGAAATGCAATCTCCCACAGTGTGCATTGCATATGAAATGTGAGAGAGGCGCAGTAGCGTGACTGTAATACACAACAGTGTAAATGTTGAAATGTAAGCAGCTGGAATGCTTTCTTTTGAGGGTGTCTTTTTAATGCACAACAGTGCCAATATGAGGGAGAATGAAAACCCAATATGCGCACCAGTGTGAGGTGTGGAATTTACAACACAGAGTGCTTTCTTTTGAGGGTGTCTTTTTAATGCACAACAGTGCTAATATGAGGGAGAATGAAAACCCAATATGCGCACAAGTGTGAGGTGTGGAATTTACAACAAAGACAAAGTTTTTGTAAAGCACAGGAGTGCTGGGAGACAGTAATTTTTTTTTGTTTTAACTACATCTAAAGAAGTCTTGGTAAAATTCCTCTGTTAAGATGAAGATCTTTTGTATCAAGCATTTTATTAACGAACACAAGCTTTAATTGTGTGTGAAACTCTTTCTGCTCAGAAATTTTTCTTTAACTTCCCTGTGCAAAAGATCCTAAAGAGAAAAACAAAGCATTGCTATGTATTCAGTTAATTTTTGTTTTTGGGATTTTACCAGAAAAATCCCCAACAAAATTGATTGCAGATTATCCAATTTACATGGATGTGGTAAAAAAAAATAACTATATTTATTTCTGTAAGATTCCAAATATCAAGAATATGCAATTAACTTTAAGATAGCAGCAATTGCAAAGTATTTTACTTTTTAAACTTAAACTCCTCCATCTCCTTAATGTTTAACATTTACACCCATTACTGGATTGGTTTAATTATTCGACAATTCATTTGACATATGGAGATTGACTCGAGCTTTTGATGTTTTTAATGGGCTCTTAAAATCATTTATATAATCAATATCTACCTCTTAATTTCCAGAAATATATAATCAATATCCACCTCTTAATTTACAGAAATATAAAATATGAATTTTTCAATATTTCAGATAAATATTTATTTTATGAAAATGATTCTTCTATAAAAGCATTCATTGTTATGGCATTTCATGTCTTATTTTGCACCTGTAATACCATATATCTTTATCTCAATTGAAAATAACTCTTAGTTGCAGTTTTGAAAAACCAGGTCTGGTTTGTCCATTCATTAAAAAAAAAAAATTATTCTTTTGTGGTTTTGAAAACCATCTTATTTGTCCATTCATAGAAAACCATCTCTGGTTTTGAATTTGTTTTTATATATTCAAAATTCTGTTTAAATATAAAGTTATAAATATTTCCTCCAAAATCTTAATGGTTTTTCCCATGATTTTGATTTAGAAAATAATTAATGATAGTTCATCTTCTCGTTGCTTTATTTCACCTTGAGATCACTTTATTAAATGCCGTGCACATGACTTTGGCTCCGGTGGCTTGGCATTTAACTTGAATAAGACTTCCCCATATTTATATTGCACCATATTTTACACATTCATAGCGAGAGATCAAAAGGAAAGCTCCTTGACGCTGGATGTTTACTTATTTTGCAGGAGAAATTAAAATGAAATGTATTTTGTGGTATTCATATACACTATACCATGGGCACTCATTTAACTAATCTCCCTTGTGGACTCCTCTCTTCGGCTCGGTTGAGTGCTTTGGTATTGGCTTGTGGATTGTAGATTTGGTTGATGGTGAGTTGGAAATTGGGTTTCAAAATATTATATTTATTGTTTAAAATTATATTTTTGCTAAAAATTCACATATTTTAACTAATAAGATTTGAAATCTTAAATTACCAAATCTTAAATGACCAGTGAAAAAAATATTTAATTTGGTATATGACAATGAGTATTGTCAAATTAAAAGATAATGGTTGTTTGAAATTGGAAAATTGATGTCGTTTTAGAACTTTGGACTCAAATGTCAATGTTAGGAGTGTTGATTTCAAAGAAATTTTGCATGTGATAACATCTGGCTCCAATGAGGATGTTGTCTTCCCTATGAGGCAACAAAGAACCTGTACACCAAGTTCCTATCCATTTGGCTATTCCCAACTCCAAAACCTGCAACTTATTCCAATTCTCATATTGAAATCATCCCAAATCGAAAACTCACACTATACACTATTGCAAATTGAAATTTGAAACTGAAAACAACTAATACTGCAATCTAAACACATGCTAAAAAGGACACTCAAACTTTGAGCTTATTAAAAAACAAACCAACTTACTCTAAGCTACTGAGAAATTGTCAGATCAAGTGATACAAAAATGTCAATGCAACCAATTGAGTAGTTAACCAAATAATATTACTCCTGTACTGTGCTTGATCAAAATAAAAACCGAATAATGCAGTGGCAATGGAAAGTGGTGATAAATTTGATCTTCATGGTGAAAAATTGACAAACAATTATAATGGAAAATTATTCCATATAAATGGCTACAGGATCATAGAAATCATGCCCTAGTTGATGATCCTGAATATATCTTGCAATTTGTTGCTAGTGATTAAAATATTCATGTGTGGTGTCTCTTTGAAACTCATGATTGAAAATAAAAGTTTCCCCGCTCTTAATATCAAAAGGCATCAATACCTCTTGTTGTTTTTGTTGATTTTTTTTTCGAAAGCATGACTCCAATCTGAAAGAACTTGGGGTATTTTCTCAGCCTCTAAAGCCTCAAGCTCTATCTCAATGTCTTTGAGAGATTCTTCTAAAAATTGAATCTTATATTCTGAGCTACATTTGCATGAATTTAAATAAGAAGACAAAAATTAAGGAAATTTTTCATCCACTTCATCATCAATATACATATCATTACATTCTCTAAAATCTTGAATGGAAACAAGATCCGCCACTAACTTTGTCTTCTCCCTCCATGTTTCGAAAAAGATAACGCAGAAGGTTGAAATAGATCTTATATACTTAGCAAGAAAACACTCAACCCAAATTTCGCACTTTCCTTAGAAGGAATCATAGAATAGTCTTAGGAATACATCTTCATTATTGACTTTAAGAGAATCAATAAAGTTGCAAAAATTTGAAATGTGTTTCAAAGTCAAACTAAAATCATCTCCACTAAATTTTGGATCATTCCTTAAAAAATATTCATCCTTGGGTAAAGGATTAGAGAAATAAAAAATCTCTAAAATGTACGAACTTGCATACCTTGAAATGATAGAAGTGACATCTGAGTCTCTCATTAGTCCACACTTGTGAACTCCTTAAGCATTGAATCCTTTTGACAGTGGAGTCACCATTAGTACTTTGATCTCTAAATATCGTTGAAAATAGAGTCGTCAGGTGTGTAGAAATTCCCACTGTAGATCAACAGATTATGCAATATACTAAAACAGAATACAAGATCTACTTCTACAACACTTTGTGGAAGCTTAATCGAATTGAAGAAAATCAAGAGAACACATATAACTGAGATTGAGAAATCAATCACACATAACACAAAAGAAATATCAAGATGAAAGCCTCAGCCTAAAACCCCAACTTTGTATTATCATACAAGTGGAAATATTGTTCAAGTTACAAAAAGAGTTAGCTCTCAAGCTGATATGGTAATCACCCTATGAGTGACTTCAATTAAAGATTTATTATATGAAAGTATTATAGACTCATATGTTGGTGTGTGTGTCTATGTTATTTAAGAAACAGATCGATCAGATTGCAAATACACAGACACTTGAAATGGAAAATAGCAGAGAAACACAGTAAAAAAATACAAGAACACAAGAAGTTAATAAGAAATTCACCCTATCCTCCAGGGCTACATCTCTGATCCAGCTCTCAGTGGTGGCCTTCTTTTATTGTGTCTTGAAATAGAGAATTACAATGAAGGAGCTCAATATGAGTTTCCTGAAACATATTGGCTTGGTAGGGTGGTTATTAGATTCTCCTTGCCAGCACTTTGACCTCTTTGGTCTGATAGATCCTCTCGGTGATGGCTTGAATCTCTCAAGCTCTGTGGTGCTCGACGCTGCCCTTGGTCAGCTTGGCCCTCTACCTTCTTTCTGCTTTTTTCTTCACTGGTTCTTCTCTTTTCTGGTTTTTATCTTCCTCTCTGGGTGTGTGTTTTCTATTCTCTATTTATGGCTTTAAATCATTCGAGCTCATGGTGGTTCGTTTTCCTCTTCCGCCTCCATCGATTCCCCTACTTGTAGCTATGCTTGGGTTCCCTATTTTCGGCGTCAACATCAGACTCACATGGATGGCTACTTGTCCTCTTGCAAGCTACGCCAGCTTGCCTCGTCAATTCGTTTCTTCAGTTACGTTATGGAATGAATCATTTGCGATTGTGGCGGTCAATTTGGACTTCAAATCCTTCTAAATCACGGCTTATTTCCTCGTGAATTCCGTCTTTTCCATTGGGCACAATCTCAGCTGTTATATCTGGAGCCCCCAGATCTGACGCAATTCGCTCGTCCAGTGCAGTGGACTAGCTTGACCGTTAGCGCACGATGAGTGGCGGTTTCCTCTCTCCTCCGCTTGCCATGCGTCAGGTTTTGGAGCAGGTCCCACTGCTAGCTCTTAGCCTTTTATCCCACGGTTTTCCCGGCTCTAATATGACCAATGCTCGGGGCTTGTCCAATTTGAGGTTTTTTTCCCAACGATGTGCTAATCGCACATCAAAAACTACCTCTATTTCCCGATTCGGGCCTCCCAAGGGCTAATTTTGCCTCCTGCACAGTCTCCATGGGCTTCGGTCAACGCGCTTTGGCTAAGGTCCTCATCGTTCCACGCTGGCTACCTTTGCCACTCATTTAGAGGTGTTCTTGATTGTTGTTTTAAATCGTTTGAAGTCTGTCCCAACTTGGTACAACCATGTCTCTATTAATCATTCTTTACGGATCTAATTCAGATCACGACCTTCCCACTGAAAAGATTTTGGAACACCAACAGTTGCTTTTCTTTCAAGCATCGACTAAGTGAGGGTACTGCTATCTCACTTGCCCAATCTCAATCCACTTTGAACTGCTCAACTTTGAACCTTTGCATCCAATTTTGAGGTACTCAACATCTCCTCTGTGCATCATCCTCACTTTCCTATCCAGCACTGTGTCTTCCTGCAATTCATTAAGATATTCCAATAGCAGGTCATCAATAGAAGGAAATTGACTTTGGTCTTCAGGATCCTTAATCATCGACGGTTCAAACAATCTCAAGAAATCTGCATTTATGACTAAGTAGATGTGCATGTAAGATGGTAGATCAAGGCAAAAATCATTTTCACCAATCTTCTCAAGTATCCAAAAAGGTCCATACCTGATAGGATTTAGCTTTCTACCTTCACCTTGCATCCTGTCCATGCTGATATACAGCCAAACCTAGTCTCCAACTTGAAAACTATGCTCCATCTGATGCTTGTTATGCCTTGCCTTGTATTTGGCTTGGCTCTTTTCCAGCTGTTCCTGTACTACCTGGTGGATCTCCTGGATCTGTTCAATAAACCTAGTTGCCTTGTCCACATCATTGTGTTCATCAACTATGGTATCTTTATCAAAGACAAAATCCAAAGGAGACCTTCGTATGAAACCAAAACAGTTCTCAAATGGAGATCTCTGTGTAGAAGAGCGTTTTGCTCTATTGTAAGCATGCTACACATAACATAAGTGTTCATCTCAAAGCTTAGGATGATTGCTGCAATATCCCCTGAGTAACTGGATCACTATCCTGTTGACTACTTCTATCTAGCTATCGGTTTGTGGATGAAGAGTTGTGTTTTTCTTTAGTTGGGTGTCCATCAACTCCCACAAACTTGACCAAATCTTCCCCACAAATCAAGTGTCTCGATCAGATACAATAGAAGTGCGTAATCCAAAATGAACCCATACATGTTCAAAGAATATTTTTGTAGTTTTTTCAACTATAATTTATTTATTACAAGGTATCAAAATACACACTTTGCTAAACCTATCCACAAACACATATATATAATCATGACCTTCCCTAGATTTAGGTAGTCCTCCAACAAAGTCCATGGAAACACTTTCCCAAGGGTGAGAAGGAACTGGTAATGGAGTGTACAAGCCTATTTTTTTATTGATGGGCTTGATTTTAGCACACATAGTACACCTTCTTACATATCTAGAAACTGTCCCATTCATTTTTGGCCTATAACAAAATCTTTGCAGTTGTGCAACTGTTTTACTTACCCCAAAGTAACTTGATATCACAGAAGTGTGTACTTCTCTAACTATCTTTACTCTCTCAATTTGTGGAATGTAAAGTTTCCCACAGTGATATAAGACTCGGTTCTTTACATGATAATCCAATTCTTCTACTCTCTTGCCTCGACTCAAAGTTGCATATACATCTTTAAAGTCTATATCTTGAGCATATTTTTCAATGTAGCTTTCATGTAGTACAGAATTATGCTTAAGTATAGTAGATGCATTTATAATGGGTTTAGATAACATGTCTGCAACTTTGTTATGTATGCCTTTTTTATATCTGATGACTAAATGAAACTGTTGTAGAAAACCCATCCATCTGTAGTGTCTTGATTGTTGCAACTTAGCCCGGGAGTGTAGATATTGCAGTGGTTGATGATCAGTATGTATTACTGTCTCTTTGCCCATTAAGTAATGTTTCCACTTTTTCACACTCTTAACTAATGCATACAATTCTTTATCATATGTAGGATAGTTAACTACTGCAAGATTAAAAGTCTCATAATGATAACATGTGGGTTTATCGTGCTGTGTCAACACTGCTCCCATGGTGTAGTCACTGGCATCTGTTTGGATCTCAAACGGTCTTTGTAGATCAGGTAGTTCTAGTACAAGTGTTGTACTAATCTTTTCTTTCAAGGTGTTTAAGGCTTTCTAATGTTTGCCTCCCCACTGAAACACTTTGTACAATCCTGTCAAATCATGTAAGGGAGCTGCAATTGAGGAAAAATTAGAAATGGACTTCCTCCAATATTGTGTTGCTCCTAAGGAGCTTCTCACTTCTGTAGCAGACTTGGGTTTAGGCCAGTTTACAATGACTGCCACTTTAGAGGGATCTATTTTCAATTCACCACCCCCTACTGTATGACCCAAATAATTTAGGTATGTTTTTCCAAATTCACATTTTGAGAGTTTAACATAATTTTTTTCTCTTTTCAAAACATCTAATGTCTGCTTAACATGCTTTAAGTGTTCTTCCCACATTTTACTAAAAATCAGAATGTCATCCAAATACACAATAACAAAATCATTAAGAAAAGGCTAGAGTACATCATTAATTAATCTCATGAAAGTAGCAGAGGCATTGGTCAAGCCAAAAGGCATAACCAACCACTCATACAATCCTTGTTTGGTTTTGGAAGCAGTCTTCCATACATCTTGCTCTGCAACTTTGACCTAATGGTATCCATTGTGCAAATCTAGCTTGGTGAAATAAACAACTTCCTTTAATTGATCTAAAAGATCATCTATGTGAGGAAGGGGATAATGATTTTTGATTGTTATCTTATTCAGTGCTCGGTAGTGAATGCACATTCTCCATGAGCCATCTTTCTTTCTCACCAAAACGATTGGTGACCCACATGGTGATGTGCTAGTCCTGATGAACCCCTTCTTGAGCAACTCATGCACCTGCTTCTTGATTTCAACATTATCTAAAGTAGACAACCTGTACATTCCAATGTTAGGCAATGGAACATCTTACTGCAAAATAATATCATGTATTATTTCCTTTTTGGGTCGTAGACCTTTAGGTTCCTGAAATAGGACATCATACTCTGAAACAATTTTTTCTATAGCAGCTTGTTGCTTAGCATTACAACTCTCAAATACATTGGTTTTATGAGGTTTCTTTTCCTTTACAACCATTAGTAAGAATTGTTTGCATGAATTTATCATTCTTTTCATTTTATGAGAGTATAATTATTCTTGAGCTTGTGAGCTCTTACAAAGTATTCAATTTCATTTTTAACAAGTAGATACTTATTCTCAGCTTTATATAAAATGGTTTTTCTATCATACAAGTAAGGAATTCCTAAAACAATTCCACATATATCCAAAGGAATTATGTCTAACTCAACCTCATCTACAAATGATGACCCAAAAGAAAACTTGAATTTGCAATGTCTAGTCACTTGTACTTGTGCTTTATCATTCAACCATCTTAATGGGTATGGTTTCTTATGAGGTTTAGTTTCTAATCCCAATTTCTTTACAATTGCTTCAGAAATCAAATTTACTTGTGAGACACTATAAAAAAAAGTATCAATCTTTTGATATTTGGAAATAACTTGAATATGCAAAAGCTCATGTCTTTTTCTCTCATGTTCTTCATCAATAATAGTTTGAGCATAATTACTAGTAGATGTTTCAGAATTCTTACCTTTTATACCTGTGGCTGCAATGATTGTTTCATCTCCCGAGTTTGACCCCAAGTCTTTCTGAATAGTTGCAGCAATCATCTTCTTCTTGCCCTTGGACTTCTTAGGTCTCACCTCTGGATGCAGAATCCAACAGTGCTCATCATCATGCCCATCCTTTTTATAGTGAGTGCATGAAGCTTTGCTTTTCTGTGCACTGTTAGCCTTCCTTGCTTTCCACTTCTGCTTTCTTTTCTCCTTTCTCTTGCTTGTAGTGGGTTGAGATGGTCCCCCAACTTCTGGATTTCCATTATTTCCTTTAGCTTCTAGATGAGTAGCTTGTACAGATACCTCATCTATACTAGTGGGATTAAACATGAGGATGGTATGCCTCATGTAGCTGTGTATACCACCAATGTACTTCAAAAGAGTCTCTGGTGAGTCTAATGAGATCCTTAGAATCAATGCTCTGTTTCTAAGTTCTTGAGTGTACCCTTGCACACTTTTCCCTTTCAACTGCTGAAGAGTTTGTCAACTCATCATGGCTTGTTGCATGTAGGCCAATGGATAGAACTGCTTCTTGATTGCAGAAACAAAGTCACTCCATAAAGAGATAGTCTTCCCATGTCTTTTCATGTCAACTTGGGTTTTACCTTCCCACCAAACCAAGGCAGTGCCTCCTAGGCATAGGCTTGCCAGCTGACTTTTGCTGTTGTCTGAGTTGATGTTTTGCACTCTGCAATAAACATCAATTTGTCTAATCCAATTGTCCATTTTTTCAGCATTTATCTCTCCATCATATATAGGCAAGTCAAATTTAACATCTAGCTTGATCAAAGATGCTTTCTTATTATTCACAAGGGTATTAGGAGGTGTGAGAAAGCTTTCCTCTTTCCTTTTTCCCTTTGAGTGGTCATGGAAATGATACTCATCTTCTTCGTTATCTCTTTTAGAACCTAATGAATCTTCATCCTTATGCTTTATAAAGTCTCTATACATTTCTTCTACCATAGACTTTATAGTTAGGAAACTCTCTATGAATTGAGGGTCTGGCCCCATAGAACCTTCCTCTGATATTATCTTCTGAGGATAGACTCTCCCAATTTCAAGATTAGTTTCAACCAACTCTCCTTCTCTTAATATGAGCTTTGATATAGTGAGCATTCAACAGCTAAACCAACACAAGCTTGTCTAACCTTACAACCTAGAGTTCTGATACCACTTGATTTGATAATCACCCTATGAGTGACCACAATTAAAGATTTATTAAATGAAGGTATTATAGACTCATATGTTGGTGTGTGTGTTTATGTTATTTAAGCAACGGATCAATTAGATTGCAAATACACAGACACTTGAAATGGAAAATAGTAGAGAAACACAGCAAGCCAATACAAGAACACAAGAAGTTAATAAGGAGTTCACCCTATCCTCTAGGGCTACATCTCCGGTCCAGCTCTCAGTGGTGGCCTTCTTTTATTGTGTCTTGAAGCAGAGAATTACAATGAAGGAGCTCAATGTGATTCTCTTGAAATAGATTGGCTTGGCAAGGTGGTTCTTGGATTCCCCAAGCCACTGGAGTACACAAACTCTTCTCCTTGCCAGCTCTTTGACCTCTCTAGTCTGACAAATCCTCTCGGCGATGGCTTGAATCTCTCAAGCTCTCTGGTGCTCGACGCTGCCCTTGGTCAGCTCGATCCTCTACCTTCTTTCTACTATTTGCTTCACTGGTTCTTCTCTTTTATGGTTTTTGTCTTCCTCTCTGGGCGTGTGTTTTCTATTCTCCGTTTATGGCTTTAAATCATTCAAGCTCATGGCGGTTCGTTTTCTCTTCCACCTCCATTGATTCGCTTACTTGCAGCTGCGCTTGGAGTTCCCTGTTCTCAGCGTCATCATTAGACTCATAGGGATGGCCACTTGTCCTCCTGTGAATTGCACCAGCTTGCCTCGTTGATTCGTTTCTTCAGTTATGTTATGGAATGAGTCATTTTCCACTGTGGAGGCCAATTCAGACTTCAAATCCTTCTAAATCATGGCTTATTCCCTCGTCAATTCCATCTTCTCCATCGGGCACGATCTTAGCCATTAGATCTGAAGCCCCCATATCTGAGCCATTCACTCATCCTGCGTGGTGGACTAGCTCGATCGTTAGTGCACGATGAGCAGCGGTTTCCTCTCTCCTCCGCTTGCCACGTGTCAGGCGCTGAGTGGAATCGCTCCTTTTCCTTCAAAACTGCTTACCGCTCATGGATGCCCCCGATCAATATCACCGGTTTTGGAGCTGGTCCCGTTGCTAGCTCTTAGCCTTTTATCCCACGGTTTTCCAGCTCTCATGTGACTGAGCGCTTGGGGCTTGTCCAATTTGAGGTTTTTCGTCTAGCGATGCACTAATCACGCATCAAAAACTATCTCTGTTTCCCGATCTCGGCCTCTCAGGGGCTAATTGTGCCTCCCGCACAGTCTCCATGTGCCTCGGTCAGCGTGCTTTGGCCGAGGTCCTCGTCGTTCCATGCTGGCTACCATTGCCACTGGTTTAGAGGTGTTCTTGATCACTGTTTTAAATCCTTTGAAGTCTGTCCTGACCTGGTACAGCCATGACTCTGTTAATCATTCTGTATGGATCCAATTCGGATCACAAGCTATCTTGCTGTCTCTGCAATCAAACAATACAGCTCACAGACTGAATAGACACTATATGTGTCCTCCTCAAGCTCTCCAAGCCTCCTATTTCCTTGCACAATTTTTCTTGGGGTCCAATGACGTCACATGTGTGAATTGGCCTCATCACTCTCACTAAACTTGAAGAAGTAACTGCGCAATCCTCAAGGAAAGAATTCATTCTGCATGTAAGGAATATTCACAAAGGGATATTCTAGCAATTGATAGTACACTACCCTCCATTTAATCTCAACTGGGTCACTGTCTGAACTGGCATGCATAAGTTATTTATTAAAGAATACTCAGTTATCTGAAGTGTAGTAGTTACATGCATGCAAGCATTAACTAACTGAACTTACATTAATTCAACAAACCGTTTGAATTAATCTAACTGGACTTGACTCAGTTAACTAAGTCAACTAATTACAACTCAATATTACAACTCACCCTTATCTCTTTAACTGATGCATGTCCCCACATAGACTTCAAGTTTGATTTTCCTTAACCAATTAACTCAAGATGAATT
Organism: Pinus taeda; assembly: GCA_000404065.3. NCBI lineage: Eukaryota > Viridiplantae > Streptophyta > Pinopsida > Pinales > Pinaceae > Pinus > Pinus taeda. The sequence continues at coordinate 10,503 of APFE030814102.1, read as the reverse complement.
AACTAATTAATTTACAAACTGCTATTAAAATCAAATTCGAATTTTAATTCATCATTTTAGTTTAGGGAATGACTAAAATAGGAAAGTATCCCAAAATGCTATTTATAGAATGATATTTTTAGCACTTCCATTTTTCCATCCATTGTTGCTAAAACCAACACTGTTTGAACTGGTATTTGTAGTAGTTCTATTTTAAGAAATTCTATTTTTAGCATTTCTTGTTTCTATTTTCAACAAGGTGAAAGATGCACAATCATTCTCATGTGCTTGACTGTTGTTCACCTTCAGCAATCAAATTTGAAATATTGTTGTTCTTCTAGGAAAATCAACTTGAAGCTTTGCCTCCCCGGTAATGGCACCAAGATGTTATCACTCCATAATTTTCCTAGCTCTGAAAGGAAAACCTAGGGGTAACATTGATCCAATTTTAGGCTACGAGTTGGCCTTTCTAACTAGGCGGGGCTCCTTCTATACCTCAGTTTTCCAATGTAACTTCAATAGATGGTTATGCTCAGATTTGTGGCCAAATATTTAATGTTAGGGTTGGGTTTGTCCAAAAGAAAGACCATTGGGCATGGTTCCAATTAATAAATGATCAATCAAAGGATTACCAAAATACTGGTTGATGAGTAGTGAAATTTGAGAGACAAGGTAGAGGGCATTCTACTAGTCATAAAGTCATTTAGTATGGTAGTCGAAATATAGAGAACAATCCACTAAAAAAGAGCATCCATGAATGGATGAATTCTACAATAATTTTAGAGAGACAAGATGCTAATATTTGAATGTATGAAGTGAGAAAAGTGAATTCAAATAAATTTTGAATCATCTACCATCATTTAAACATTGAAGAAATTATTTATATGAATAACATAGAAAAAACACATTCACATAAGAAATGAAACAAAGACTATAGTAACCATATTCAAACCCTTAATCATTATAGAACAAAGCTTAAATACAAAAATACTAAATGCTAGAAATAATAAACTAAATCCAATTAGTTGCATGAAATTGGATCTATTTGATCGAATCTTTTCCAAAAAATATCGAATAACTTCTTTGACTGCTACCCATTGTGTTCTTCTGGTTGCCTTTGACTTGTTGAGTTTGTGCCTTGAGATCAAGGGTATCAAGATATGTTCTGCCACCTATCTCTGACTGACCCCAACCTACCGCTAGTTTTGTGTTTGATGAGCTCGAATTGGGTGATTTGCAAAAGTAAAGGTGATCTTTTCCTGCCGATATTTTTCCATGGAATATGGGATTAGACTATTGTTTGCTCATTTTCCTCCTAGGAAAGCTAGAATGATTGTTCCGTACACTGTTTCTCCAGCTCATGTAAATGTGACTTATGTTACAGGCAATCTGATGCTACCGTGGGAACTTGTCAACCAGGTGAGATACTACGTGTGTTTCTTGACCTTTACGATGTTTATGTGTAATTCAATCAGTAGGAGATTCGTCAACGGAGTCCTTCACGTAACTGCACTAAAACTTACCAACTTCCGAATCTAAATGACAACATTATAAATATAAAATTTAACCTAGGTTATATTTTATAAAACTTTATAAAATTATTGTAAAAACACACGAAGTATTGATTAAGAAATGCTTGAATTACCTTCCATCCATTTTTATTACAAATTACCATACATTTGCGCCTGAAGATTGCAGATCAGCGGTAACATCATCGGTGGCAGCATTGATAACATGATATCAAATACATTCGACAAAGGCAACTGTGGTAACTTAAGCAACAAGTATGACATGACTTATTTCCATAGTTACACAGATACAGCTCTCACGTACCCGAAGCTGCTCCGTTTTTGGCAGTTTGGGAGCCTGTCAGAAACGTTCCAAAATTATCAGGAACTTCAAAGGGTATTTTGGAGCTTTTAGCCATTTCACTGCAATTTATTTTTGACCTTTTGGGAGCTTCACTGCACTGAATAAGTGTAAATTTTTTAAATATAGTTTTTTTGAACTTCACTGCAACAAATTTTTTACGTTTTGGGAATGGTGCAACAATGAACAAATAAATGCAAACTTAAGTGTATTGAGGTGTATTTGACGCTGCCAACTTAGGTCTTGGTTAAACGGATGGAATTGTGCTACGGGAAAGGTTTTGGGAGCTTCACTGCTGTTGGAAATAATTACTCCCGACACCACACTGCCACCACTGCACTGAACACCGCCTCACCGCCATGACGTTTTACATTGAAGAGGCACCACCGCCATACTCAGCCATGACTCTTCCAGCCTGAAGAGGCCTTAACCGACTTAATAGTTTTGTATAAATATAGTTGAGCTAAGATAGAAAAACGCAGAGCCGGGACGCATAGTCCGAGTGCGTCCGAGTTGTAAGGCAGCTCTAGCGGCATAGTTCGATGTTTCACTTGTAAAAATTCATGTTTTGTATTTCTGGCTTATTTCAACAGCCGTAGTTGTGTTTCCGGTGTTTGCTCTGCCCATTCTTTCAATTGGTATCAAAGCGCTATGTTGTGCTTTGTTTCTCTCCATTGGTATCAGAGCGTTGTGTGTTGTGCCCATTCTTTCAGGTGGTATCAGAGCCAGCCACGGTTGTGAGGGCTCGGTTTTGTTCTCCATCATATCCAAACTTGATGTTTGACTCCAACCTGCTCCCAATGTTGAGCTTAGGTTGAGCGCTGATGGCAGTGGTCGATCTCGTTATGGTGGAAATCGTGCGTATTGCAAAGAGGTGATTTTTTTTTGTTTACCAGAGCTGAGCACAATATAGTAGTTGATGAAACTCGTGTTGTTTTCTATCTATCGACAATTTCGACTGCATTTGGCATGTTGATGTTGATAATTCGAGGCATGTGCCAAATGTAAGCTCTCGAGATCCCATTTCATTCAACAATATTAAAATCTTTCAACCCACGGAGAGTACAAAAGCCGAACAACGGAGAGCATCATCGTTCCATGGAATAAAAACTATGTACGTTCCTTGACTACCCCTACTCAGTCGTAGTAGAGTTCCTTCGAGGTATGGAGGTGAGCGCGAGGTTGTTGAGGTAGTATGATGCAATTTCTATGTTGAGTATTTTCCGAGTCGAACCAAGAGCCTGGGAGATAAGGTATATTTGTATATCGTTAGATAAAGTGGAGTAACAGTTGATGAAAAATTCTTATATATTTGCATCTCTGATTGTTGCTGCTGCGGTTGATAAGTGAGTTATATAATATTCACGTTGATATTAGAATAGAGTAGATTACCCTAGCTTTACGCTGAGTTGTCTTTCCAGTGTCCATTTTTTCTTTGGGTCGGAGAATGCAAGAAGGGTGTCCGCCATTTCTTGGATTTGAAGAGTAAGGGCCTAAACGGTTTCAGGCGGGAAACAATTTTGGACTGCTGCATTGAGAAGTAGAAGGAAGTTGGAGAAGAAGACAGAGGCAAAGAAGCTTTGTGTTTGTCTGGAAGTGGAAGTGACAGTGCGGTAAAGAGCGTTGAACCTGTAGTGTTCAACCCATTTGTGAAGCAGCTAGCATTAAAGTTTTTCGAGAGAGAGAGAGCAGAGGTGAGAGAGAGAGCAGAGGTGTATGTACCATTGATTCCTTGTGGAGCGGTCAGCGGTCAGCATTTGTGTAGTTAGCGAGTAAAGAGGTTGAAAAGTTTAGCGAAAGATAAAAAAGAAATCGAAGTTGATTGGTGTAGCTCTGATTTGCTACCACCACCTATGTTTACTAGTAAAAATTTTGATGTATGGGTTATTAGAATGCTAATTTTTTTTCTAGCTAAAGACGTAATTGAACATTAGTTTAACAAGTCATATGATGAAGTATGTGATGATTTAGCATTAAATTTTATAAAACAAGGATTGGATGAGAATTTTTTGTGCAAGGTAGCAGAGGCTATAGCTTCCAATGAAGCATGGAAGATCCTCTAAGCAAGTTTGATGCAAAGGAGAGTAAATAAGTCAAAGAAAATAGTCTTGTTCAGCGTGTTGTAGCTGTGCTTGAAGATGAGAATGAAGATGCAAAGGAGAGTAAATAAGTCAAAGACAATAGTCTTGTTCAGTGTGTTGTAGCTGTGTTTGAAGATGAGAATGAAGATGGATCTGTAGGATTTGTGAACCTCACTTGAAAGTGGATCACAATGTTGATGTTGTGTTATCAGAAGGCGCTCATTTTGGCATATAAAATGTTTCCAATAGAGAAGCATCCGGTTTAGTGAATCCCGCAATTGAAATTGCTGATGTTAAATTTGATGAAGAACAATTAACTAGTGATGAGTGGTTGCAGATGATGCAACATAACTATCTTACTGATAGACTGTTATTTGATGGGAGAAACCCACATGTGTCTGAAAACCAAGTGGAAGAAAACCTATTTGCAAAAGCAAAGGTGGAGACTCAAGATTAGAGGAATCCACAAAGTTAAAGAAGGAAGAAGAAAAGAAAGCTCTCAATGGAGAGTAGAATGAACAGAACCAATAATATGGTTCTCAAAATGTTTTTCATATAAACTGAAAAATGATTTTGTGTATGCAAATACAAGAAGCAAACGAGATGAAGCAACAAAACATGAAGAAGAATTAACCTTTCTTGAAGCATGGCTTGAAAAACCATGTATTGATGATGCCTGCATAGAAGTTGTAGCTATGAATATTGAAGACAATATGGATGATATTGAAAATGAAAATGAGATTTTCATGTATTGGAACCGTGAAGAGATAAAATTATATATGAACTTATGTTGCAGGAAATTGATAATTAGAAGATTGATGATATAGAGAAAACTATAGAACATGACATGTGGCAGCATTTCACATACAAACAAATTTTTGAAGACGTAGAAGATATCCATGGATACCCTGAAATGATTTTCTATGTTTTGGTAGAGTTTTAACAACAAATGAAGAAACTAAAATTTGGAACCTACGCCAAAAAGACAAAGATGAAACAGTTCAGAGGATACAGGATCTGGAAGAAAAAGAAAAAGAAATCTAGCAAAAGTGTCGATGTCAAAGTTTTTGAATCATTGTAAGCCTAGCTGAGACTTAGACCAGGAGGCATGTTTAAGTTTTGTTAAGTCATGGTTAAGTTGTTAGTCATAATTAAGTAAGGGGGAGTGTTGGAAATAATTACTCCTGACAACACACTGCCACCACTGTACCGAACACTACCTCACCGCCATCACTTGTTTTGCATCAAAGAGGCGCCACCGCCATACTCAACGACAACTCTTCCAGCCTGAAGAGGCCTTAATCGACTTAACAGTTTTGTATAAATATAGTTGAGCTAAGATAGAAGAATGTAGAGTGAGGACGAATAGTCCAAATTAGTTGTAGCTGCTGGTTTACTATTTCAATGTTATGAGTAGTTTTTGTTAGCAACCAAAGTTGCGTCTTTGAGTTATGTACGTTGTGTTATACTATGATCACTCTGTTAATTGGTATCAGAGGGTTGTGTGCTCTAATCAGTTTTGTCAACTACAATGAATAAATGCAAACTTAGGTGTATTTAGGTGTATTTGACTGTGCCAGCTTGGGTGCTACTTAAGCTGATGAAATTGTGTGAAAGGAAGGATATTGCGGCTGAGTTGAGATTTGGATATGGGTATGGAACAGGTTTATGGAAAGCCCTTCTATCCAAATGAAGATGAGGCACCTAACCAAGCATCTTTGTCATTGGAAAGCTATTCAGTCTCTTCATATAAGCATATGGCTGATGGATATAAAAACATTTAAGAAATTCTGGCCACCCGCAAGACCAGCAAAACCATCAAAATAGAAAAAACATGGAATACTAGTTGAAATTATAAAATATAAATATCATTTAAAAGCATTTTTCAATTTAATTTTCATATTTATTTAAGTATAAGATATATATGAACTTGGAAATTTATAATTTTATGATTGGTTTTAAAGTTTAATGTTTTATTTATTTTTATGTTTATATTAGTGAGATTACATCAAGGCGAAGAATTGAATTTTTTTATAATTTCTGGCCCGTTTAAGCTGATAATTCACGTGAGATTAGTTAGGCCGATAGGGACTCTTCTTGAAAAATAGTAAGTCGAAACATTGTCTACTTATTTGGGCTGACATCTGTCCTAGTGGTCTGACAATGACATTTGTTCCTAAAAAATCTAAAATTCTAGCAACGGCATCCCTCCAAAATCTAAAATTCTATCAGTGACAACCACGTTGATCATCTGATTTGATTCCTTGGGTGTTAGAGCCGACGATTCACAGAAATGACACTATTCCAGAAAGGAGAGATGCATTTTTTACAACAAGCCATGACAATGTTGTCTATCAAAGTGAAGGGAAGCAAGTTGGGGAGAACCATTTGTTAGGATTTTTTACGGTGTCAGGAATCCCACCAACTCCGAAAGGCATTGCATTAATCAATGTCTGTATGGATGTTGATGCATCCAATATGTTGAGAGTATTTGCAGGAGTTATAATGCCAGATTCGGAGAGTCCTGTGGTTCGTTTTGTGGAAGTCGGGATGTCTACTATGGGTGATATGGGTGATGGTCATCGGTAGTGCATTGAGGCTCTTCTCAAAAAGTATGGGATATCTCTTGATATTAGCACCCCTCCAAAGCATTCTCAGCAGCATTACCAGTAAAGGTATGTGATCCGATAAAACAATTCCTATGTTGATCCTTAGATTTAAGTTTTAGGAGCTTTTCAGGCGTAATTTTTTTCTAATGAATTGCTAGTATCTCTTTATTGAATATATGTAGAGAAGCATGAATGTGAATGGATTGTGTAGATCATGTTGTCAGGTTTCTCTAGATTAAGTAATGAAGCTTTGTTAACACTCTAAATTATCGGTTTCCAGAGACTTACGATTCTTGTACCACAGCTTCAGGTGGGAGAGAACTTATGAGTTATGTTTTCAGGGATATTAGTAGAGCAGTGTGTTTTATTGTAAATAGCGGAGTGTGATGTCAGGAAAAGATTATAGAACAACTGAAAAGAAAAACTGTTGGAAGAAGAAAATACTCAGAAGAATGCAACTTGCAAAATTCATGGTATGATAATGAATTTGAACTGAAAAGTTGTTTGTCTCTGTTTCTGATCAAGTGGCTTAAGTCTTTTCCAATGTAAAGTTACTAGGACATCCATAACTATTAATATTTGGACAAATATCCATTCACGGGAGTCAAGGTAACATGAAATGAATATATTGAATGGTTTATGGAGAATAAAAAGAACATCCATAACTATTAATATTTGGACAAATATCCTTTCACGGGAGTCAAGGTAACATGAAATGAATATATTGAATGGTTTATGGAGAATAAAATATTTCATATATTGAATGGTTTATGGAGAATAAAAAGAATTTTGTTCATAAATTGCCCGACTATTACTGCTTATGATATAACATTTTATTTTTAGATTACTTTAAAGTTTTTAATCGATGCTTAGTCCAGGTTACGCAGAGTTAGTTAGTTTTTGTCCAAGTTACACATAGTCAATTAGTTTTTGAAAAGGCAGGGTTACATATTTAATGGTAGGTTAGCAAGAATTTTTGCAAATTGATTCACCAAAACTCTAGAAGCCAAAGTATGCATGCAAATTCTATGAGAAAGTGAAATTTGATCTCAACCTCCCCTTAACAAATTGCCCATTTTGCCAATGCACAACTACCACATAATTTGCCTTGGCTCATTTAAAGCATAGACACTTACTAACATTTAAAGTTTAAAGTTTAACGGAAAACATGCATTGTGATAGTGTGACACTGGCAAGTACAGTTTATTATGCATGTGAAGTGGTGAAGTCGTGATTTAAGAGTGTTTTAGTTGTCTTGAAATCTGGGTAGAATTATTGTTGAGTTTTGGTAGGTGATCACATGCAAAGGTCTAGCAGTGTTGGGTTGTTATAGTTTATTTCTCTTTCTATTATTTGAAATCATGATTTACTTATGGATGGTTTGTACTTTTCTTATTATAATTGAGCTTTAAATCATGATTTATAGTGTTGTGGATGAGTTGTGTTATGCACATGTAATGAGTTGAGTTTGTCATGTTGTAATTTTGAATTCATGATTTGAAAATGTTATGGATATTATAGTTGCATTGAAATTATGATTGAGTAATGTTATAATTGAGTTGTATTAGGGATCCACTTATAATGTTTTAAAGGTTTTAGATAATATGTTTTTGTATTCTAAATGTTTCAGATAAAATATATTTGTATTTTAAGAGTTTAAAGGTTTTAGATAATATGTTTTTGTATTCTAAATGTTTCAGATAACATGTATTTGTATTTTAAGGGTTTAAGACACAATATGTATTTGTATGTCCATGTACTATGAGAATTCATGATGTAATAGGAATCATAGATTGAGTTCTAACTTTACTAACAGAAATCAAATGAATTTAAGCCCCCAATATATATATATTATATATAGATGAAAAACATAGAAAGATTTGTATCATGGAGATATACCTACTATCATAATCAATTGTCAACCACATAGGTGAGCAACATATTTATTATACTAAACTTAGTGACGTATTATTAATTATTCCACGAAACCATGCCATCTGGTAATATTGCTAGGTTCTATAAGGGGAAGGTTTTAACATTGTTTCGTCCAACGATCTTAAACAAAGCCATAAGTTTTGTAAGGCATACTCTCTCTCTCTCTCTTCTCTCTCCTTCCTCTCTTCTCTAATATTATAAATATATATATATATATATATAAATATATATATGAAAATATCAGACAATATTCTTATCCATGGAGATTTAACCCCATACCTATCATAATTTAGTTGTCAAACCAACAATGAGGATAATCAACAATGATTACTATTTGAAAATGCAAGTTGACTCATTGTTGTTATTCAAGGAAAACTATGCCATCTGTAATTACCTGTTGCTAGTCCATAAGGGGGCAAACTTTCACTCCTACCAAATACGTTGTGGTCTTGGGTCGTAAACATGTTTCATCCAACTAACTCTTAGCCAAGCATAAACAATTTTAGAGCATACTCTAAGCCCATATATATATATGAAAAACAATGCACATTGATTCTTATCCATGGAGATTTAACCTCATTTTATTGTAAAGATTTAGACTTTGTTACAATATCATGGGCCACTATCATGTCTTATCAATACCACTTGACCAAAAAATATAACTCATTTCATGTGAAACTTATTGATATGATATATTTTTTTTAATAATCAACATGTCTATCAACATAATTATAACATTATTTTAAATTTGTTTATATATATATACTATAAAACATAAACAGATTCTAATCATTGAAATTTATCTCCACTTTAAATAGGAGATTCTATCTATAAATTATAAAACTTTGATTAATAGCTCGAAAGTAACTAATACTTTTAAATCAAATTTATATGATGTATAATTATTATGAATGCATCTTAAATATTATGATATGAAATAATTGATTTTTTTTTTAATATTTTCAAATTTGAAAGAAAACACAAAGGTAAACAAATAAACAAATAATTACATAATATTAATTGATGTTGAGAGTTAAAAAGTTATAAAATAATGTAGATGCATCCAAAAATAAGAAAAATGCTTTATTATGTTCTAATTAAAATTTAAATGTTTTTTTTTAATGTAATTTGGAAATATTTACACGAAATTCATTTAAAAAAATATAAATTTAGAAAATAATACTATTAATAATAACTGTTTTTTTGTTTTCTAGTTACAAAAGTTAGTAAGCTTAATTCCCACTTTAATTCTTCTTTATTGTCAAAGTTTGTAGACTTAATTTCCCACTTTCCTAGTTACTTATCTTTTTTTCATAAGCTACTTATGACTTCTAAATGTATAAATGTATGAAACCCATAATATAGATGGATATTATGACCATGTAACTTAACAAAGGATATAGATGGTAGCATTTCTTAATTCAATTTAAATTTGAACTTTTGTTTTGTTCGTTTGTTTGTTATAAATTAAGTATAAGTTAACAAAATTATCTCAAAAGTTATACAGTTGTTTATAAAATGACACGTTAATGTTGATTCGTTCTAAATGGAATGTTATTCGTCTTTGCCAAAGGTAGGACTCTAACAATATATTTTCATCTTGACCACTATTAATTCAGCATTGAACAATACAACTTAAAATGTTTGAATTTGCTGGGGTGGTAGGAGGGGGAGGGATTCTCATTAATCCTGAAGGAATTATTGAATTAATATATGCTTGGGAGATTTGTTGAAACACAAATAACCAAGCAAAAGTGTATGGTATGCTTCTGGGACTAATCCTAGCACAAAGAGATGGTATAAAAAAGATTCAAGTGTTAGGCGATTCCATGATCCTTATAAGGCATATGATCAACACTTCAAAGGAAAATATCACTAACATGAACCAAATCATTAAGAGATCGCAGAACTTGCTCCTTGCTTTTGAATCAGTGTCCTTCTACCATGTCTTGAGGGGAAATAATCAAGAAGCTGATATGCAGGCTAATAAGGCATGCTATCCGGAGGAGGAAAAATGTGTAATAAACGAT
>APFE030814095.1:3010-16088 GCA_000404065.3 Pinus taeda | reverse complement strand
AAGACACCTTTTGAAGATTAGCCCTAAAAAATGCCCTTTTTCCTTTAGCGCGGGTCCACAGTGTCTAACCCGCGCCAATGGCTCAGTTCCTCCAAAGAGGGCGCGCCCATGGACGCTCTGTCACAGAACAAAGCCCGCGCCACCCAAAATTGGTCATGATTTTTGGCCAGCGCGCACTGAAGTGTTTTTTCCTCCATTGCTCATGCAGTTCTCTGGGGAAAAATCCCATGGAAGTGGTCGAGTGTCGTCTTTTTTATCCATGACAACCCAGTTCAAAGGCTATTCTGGGACAATGCCAAATCTTCAGTAGGTGTTCGGATACAATGCATACTTCCTCCTCCTCCATCTATAAATGACTGTCACCCTGCATTGAACCAACTGGTTTTGGTGAGAGCTAAGGTGAGCTAAGATTATGCTGGATTGATAGTGAGAATTGAGAGCTATAGAGGAGTTATGCTGCCAAAATATTGAGAGAGGAGGTCACTTTGCAAGGCATGTTTAGCTGCTGACCCATTCGGAGGAGATTTCAACGTCAGGCCTCTTTGGTTGTAATCATTCTCTTCTTTTATTGAATAATGAACGACTATCATTATGGTTCCACTCACGTGTCTTCTGATGATATTTGAGTTATATCTTGTCTGACCGATATATAATTGCATGTACTGTATTTTACGCTTGTGTTGGATTGTTCTTTGTTTGTGCAGGTGTCCGTACGTGGAGCGTAAGGATAGTGACCAGCCAAAGCTAAAGGACGGGAGCGGCGTTTCTTCTACAACAAATAGCGTTGGATTCTAGGTAGATCATTCTGATCGATCTTTAAATTATGCAATTAGGAACCTGCGTGTAGCGTGTGTGATTGTTGCTAGACCCGTGTTGGGCTAGTGGGATCACCTCTGTCCGCAGAGGGGATTTACCAGTTCAACACTGGTGCTCATCAGGTGCCTTGTATTGCTATAGGTAGGCATGTAATGCTACCAAAAGGCTTCTGAGAAGGTTTAGGAGTTATGAATGATGGGTTCAAAGGATGGCAAGGTGGATGGAGGTTGAGGTAAATGGATGAAAGGTGGCCAACACCCCTAACCAAACTCAGAGCCTTTGGAAGGACTTATTTTGTACTAGGAGAGCTGCTCACGGTGATCTAAGAGGATGATCTCAAGAATAGAACTTTGAATACAAAATTTGGGAATCATAAAAGAGGGTGAAGAAGTCTAAGATGGAGGTGGTGAATGGCCCCCTGCATACAGATCCAAATATCCCCACAACATCACATGCATATACCCTTTTATCATTGACAAAATGAAATAACTAACAGTGGAAAAGATGAGTTGAATTTAAATGTCATCTAATCTATGCCAAAAACTTTGATCTAGTTAATGAATCAACTCCTAAGCTACAGTAAGCACATGCAAAACATGATGAATAACATGGACCTTCTTCCAAGAAATCATAAACATAGTATTTTTGGATTTTGATTGTAGATCCTTCCATTCATGCTCCCATGGGAGATATGAGATAGAGGTCACAATCACAATATTTTGAGGGGTTATTTTCTAATGAAATTCAGAAAAAACTAATAAGCACTCTAAACTAAAAATAAATACCAATACATAAGAGGGACCTAAGCCACTGGGGTTGGGCCCAAACCCAAGAGCCTCAGCCCTTTGGAACTAACTCAGTGATTAACCAATAATAAACTTCTTATTATCATTGCATCAATGTCAAATACATAACATAACGAGTCAAAAATAACAGTGCTAAGTGCTTGAGCTTGATAACTACCTAGCTGAAAACAAAGTTTGAATCCAAATGAGTTATTTTACATTTTTATTTATACAAGAGGGTAGCTACTAGCATCTCCCTAGAAAATAGGAATTTTTGTCTCCCATAACTCGAGATTGGTGGATCTTGATATTCATTAACTGCACTTACTTGGCTGCCAATGACCTCGTCTTGCTTGTATGCTAATGACCTTGAGATGATGAGAGCAAGTGTGGTGATCTTGGGTTGATTGAAAGAGTTAAGGAGGTGGACAACCTCCTATAATCTCTCCTTGTTGTCTACTCTGAGCCCCTACATGTAAATTATCTAAAAAATGCTCCATTTCTTGCAATTAAACCATATTAGGCCACATGACATAGAAAAACATCTTTTACCCCTTTGACTAAGCATATTATAACAAAAATTGTAAATAAATATGAGAAAGAGAAAGTTCTAAAGTTGGGGGATGGCATTATGACCCTTGTGATGTACCTATTAATGAGCCTCATCATCACGCCCCTACTAAAGTTGTTGCTCATCCTCTGAGAAACTCAGTCATCTATGTCCATTTCTTTCGTGGCCCTAGTGGCCTCCCTAACATCCCAAGGTTCCTCAGATGGTGTGCCTTCATGGGAATAGAAACCAACATTCTTTTCTATCTCTATCCACTCCTCCTTCTCTTTTCCTTCATTTCTTCCTTCCTGTAGGCCTAGCAGTAAGGGTGGACTAAGCTTGAGTTCTATCCACTTAATTTTTAATCTTTGCATGATCCTCTTGTACAAGGTTGTCCTCTCCAATGCATTTCTCAACCTTTCTGGGGAGTGATATTATCTGATCTAGAGGCTGTGGGGTAAGGCATTTCATCTCCTCTGGCAGTCTTGATGGCTTTATGTTCCCAACAACTTGAGTGTGTCTTCAAAATGTGATATGGCTTGTTCCTGGGTGGCAAGGTATTTGGGTGCTAGGTCAGCATCATTGGAGATGATTCTATGATTTCTAATGACAACCATTGGGATCAATTACTCTGCCTTGATATATAATGGTTCCTTTTCTTCCTTTGCCATGACTCTCTTCACTTCCTCAACTCTTTCCTCCTCACGAGTCATCCATGATGCTAAGGCCATCAGTTTTTTATCCCCCAATCTTACAATGGGATCCCAAATATTCATATCAGTCAAAGTGAGGTTATGAATGTAAAACTAAGCCAATTTCACTATGTCCTCCATTCTAGCTTGGTTGCATAATTCAATGAACTATTTGTAATCTTAAAATGGCATAGACCCATGTTGTGCTAAGGATTTGATTTGGAATTGCAACCACTGCTCTTTAAGAAAGAGTGCATAAGACTTGGATGGATGTCTTCACTGTAATGGCTCCATGGAGAGGCTTGCCATTGTGGCAAGCTGGGTTTCCTTCTCCTACAACTTCTCCCTCAACCACATATTTTATGCCTGTATCTGCTCCTTGATTGTGGACTCCCTCATTCTCAACTCACTTAATTATTTGCCCATCTCAAGGAATTTTTCTTCCATGAGGCCCACATATTCCATCTTCTTAGACTTAGCAATTTGTATCCACCTATCGATTCTTCCCCTTTCTGATTCTAGCTCATAGAAATGTGGGACTACAAATGTTTGGGGAATAATTCTCCCTCCTTCAATGAATTTATAATAAGAGCTTAGGTTTGGTTTTGGACTAGGATCCTAGAGCTCTGGGAAGTCCTTCTCAAATGTTTTTGGGGAGGCTGCTACATCCTGTAGTTGTTGTGTCACGTTCTTCCCTTCTTGTGGCTCATTCCACCCCTCTTGTAACATCCTTTGCCCCTCCTATAGCACACTCTGTTTTTCCTGTAACATACTCTGCCCTTCCTGAGCTTCCTCTTTTCTTCTTGTTGGAGGGTGGTTGGTGTCTTGGGTTGTTTGAAGGAGGTTGATCTAGTGGTGGGCCTCCTTACATATGTTATGGGAGTCTTTGTTGTGGGTTTTGGAGAGGTGAACTCTTCAATTTTTCTTTCAGTGGTCCCACCTCCTCTTTCTTTCTTGGGGACTCTTCAATTTTGATAGGGGCCCTTGTGGAAGTTTGTGGACTCCCTTGCTTGATCCTAGTGCTTTTCTTGGTCTTAAAATATGAGGGGGCTTTCTTTTGTCTCTTCCTTTTAGGTTTGAATGGGGTGCTCAAGGTAGCTAAAGTTGCTACTACCTCTTGTTTAGTGGATCCTCGAGACAAACTTTCTTGCATTGGGGGCATCTCTGTTTCTCTAGGATTAATACTCTTCTTAGGACTTGGGTTTTCTTGTTTCTCCCCCTCATCCTCTTCATATTGTTCTTTTCCTACCTCTTCCTCTGGTTCTTCCATTGTCCTTTTTACTTATGTTTCTCTTTCCTCTTTTTCTGACCCTACTACTTCTTCCTCTTCTGTACTTGCCCCTTCTTCTTCTTCCTTTATTTTTCCATCTCTTCCTCCAACACTAGAGGTTGGGGTCTCACCTGGTGTGAGGGTATGTGTTTCAATGAAGGATTCTCTATCCATGTCTATGAATTTGGACCAAAGGAAAGGGATTCTCAACTTGCTCAAGGAAACCACCGCTATCAGTCTAATGAGGCCATGGTGACCTAGGTGTTGGTGTTTTCCCTCTCTCACATTTTGACCCATGTCCCTGATGGACTGTAGGAGGAAGTATGGCACACTAAGCCTTTGAGAAAGAGGAAATTCTTCCTAGAACCTGAGTTCATGAAGAAATCTAAAGTGATAGGCATAGACCACACTCAGTCTTCCCTCACAAGGGATGTATTTCATAATATGGTAGCCCATCTCATCCCAAGGATAAGGTAGGCTTTCCCGCCTAACTCAATTATTTTCCTTGACAGGTTTTTCATTGGCAGTGAAGAAATTGTTTTTAGCAGTGACATTGGTGGCTTTTTCTTCTCAAATCCATTTGATCCCCAGAGGTAGGGTTGTCAATCTACTAAGTATTTCAGGGTTGAGAAAGATAGCTAACCCCCCACCACAGTGGTGGCACTATCCTTTGTTTGTGAGTTCAGGGCGATGGAAAATTCAAATGAAATGTCATCATCATACCCTTTAAACAGCTTGAAGAATCCTAGCCACTGATGTCTTCTAAAAATATCTACCAGAAGAGGGTGTAGGTAGATTCTTTTGGTATGTGAAGGATTCGTTCTGTTAAATCCTCCCCCCATCGCTTCTCTATGCTTTTACCTAAGTGAGGGAGAGATACTTATTTAATAGCTTCAGTGTATAATTCAGTGGCAGCAGTGAGTTAAAATTCCTTGTTGATGATAATTTCCTACATTCCCCTTTCTCTACAACCCGAAAATACCTTTTAAATCACAATTAGACTTCTATTTCGTGTAGAATTTGAAGTAAAATTTGCATGGAATCTTATGGATGGATGAAGGAGATGGTGGCACTTAATTTATACTAGGTGGTTTGGGATGAAGGTGGTAATTTGGAGACCAATTAAAACCTCTATGGATTTCCTCCACCCTTTCAGTCTTCCTGTAGCAGTTTCTTGGCCCTCTTGTAGTTGTTGCAGGCTTACCTATAACTCCCTCATGTAGCAATTGAATAAAGGGATTAAAAAATCTTTGATGGCACCTTGAGAACGTCGTATCCTTAAATATTTTTGAAATGAGCGATTATGCCAAAGAATTCAAGCCTTGGTACATAATATGTCATTTTTGGCTTAGGATTGGAGTGTTGTGATGACCTGGCAGTCACACGGGGCTTCCTCTTTTGGAACGTTGTCCCCACTCAGAGTGATTATTTCCTCTTTCCTCATAATCACTGCCCACTATCTGTGATCCCAACTCGAATGATCTGACATATCCACATTGCATGAGTGGTTACTATCACTTTTAGTTTACTAGCCGAGGGTGGCCAAGTTAACTGGCTACCTCCACCTTATTAAAACATCTCCTCTTGACATTTACACATTTCCGTTATTCTTACATAGGAAGGAGGTGAGAGTTTTCCATACCTGTGCCTACCTCATGATCAAACTGATGCAGGGATTTTTATGCTGGAGCTGGATTGCATTATTGGCATCAAGGGAGTTGACTTGTTGGCTTCTTTCCTGTGTATTTCTTTGTTGCTCCACATGATATTTGACTGTTGTGTTTGTTGTGTGTGCGGGTACCTTGTTGATGTCCAAACTGCTACTGCTGGTGGAAAGCCATTTTGGGAGTGATATTAATACTTAAGTGTGACATCATAAGTTTCCATCACCCCCCTGTTGATGAGGAAAAAATAAGATTATTGCTTTATGTGATGTGTGCATAGACGAATACAGGAGGAGGTTTTCTTCCTATAACAGTCCTCTCCTTTTCCTCTGGGGTCTTCAAGCTGCATGGTGGTGATGAGAGAAGTTGTAATAGGCCTTGAGGACAATTATAGGATCTTTAGGGAGTGGCGTAGAGTTGTAGAAATGAAGATGATAGCCTCTGTGTTTTTTTCCAATTTTTTAACAGGGTTAAGATAGAGTGGAGGAATTTTAGTGGATTTTTTTTTTTTTAATGAAATGGGATGGATGAGTGATAGATGGATGGTGGACCATGGTGGGGGAACCTTATTAATCATTTTCAAGGTCATGTTGGGTTTTCCTTTCCCTCAGATCTCCCTCTTGTATCTTTTCAAAACCCTCCTATAATATTACATGACCTTCGTGTAGCATTTACAGGTCCTTCCTATAACAGTCCAGAGAGGGGGTGAAACTTGAATTTTGGGCTAATGGGAAGAGGGGTGATCACATGAGTGTGGATGATGGATAGGAAGTGGATGGATAGAGGAGTGAAGGGAATCTTGAGAATTTTGGCCCTGTAGCCATGGAATCTGCCACTATCTTTAATCTTGCAAAATAACAACAACAAAAAATTACAGACATGGTGTAGATCCATTTCTTGTGTTTTTCTCTATTTGTTTTTTTCTTATATGTTTTTGAGACACACAAGCTACCTCAGAGGAGGTTTTAAACCTGTATGCCTACCCTAGGTGCTTGAAGAGAGGTTTTCACATAGGAATATTTATTATTTTCCTCTTCTTTTTTTCTCCTAGGCTGCCTCAAAGAGATTTTCAACCTAGGAGTTAGTCTTAGATGCCTCATAAAGGTTTTCATCCAAGCCTTTTTTTTATAACAAAACTATCTAGAAATTTTGTAGACTGGAAGTTATGACACTTCCAACCACATTGACTTCTCTACTGATTGAAATGATGAATTCTTCCATAGACATAGGTTTTATGTATACCTTTAGCCTGTAGCCATTGAAAAGCAAGGGAATCCATTCCTAATCAATGGTATTGATTTAAAAAATTCCATTTTCATGATATTATTCTATCTTGTATGGACCTAACCATCTTGTCATCAGTTTTCCTTTGAAATATTTGAACCTAGAATCATATACTAATGCCCAATCCCCTTCTTGAAAAACCTTTTCCTTGATATGCCTATCATGTCAGACCTTCCTTTCAATTGTATAACTTCAGTGTGTAGGAGGGCCTGCATTCTGAAATCATCGAAGCCATTCAATTGGAACAACCTCTCTTGTTGTGCTTTGGTGACATCTACGTCCAATTGGGCCACCATTATCAAAGCATTATACTCGAAATCAATAGAAAGTAGAGCTTTCTTTCGATAAACCAGGTCATATGGAGTGAATCCAGTAGTTTTCTTATAAGTGGTGTTATAGGCCCAAGAGGACTCCACTAATTCATCTGCCCAATATCTCTTGTTTCCGCTCACAACCTTGGTGAGGATGCTCTCCAATGCCCTATTTGTAACCTCTACTTGCCCATTTTCCTGAGGGTGATAGGAAGTAGATGTTATGTGTTTGATATGATGTTGCCTTAGGAGAGTCTCAATCAGATGTGATGTGAATTGAGCCCCCTGATTGGTGACTATCTCCCTGGGGTACCCCAATTTGAAGAAGTTATTTTCCCTTAAGAAGTTAGCCACTTTCTCCTCTGTTGCTACTTTGACAACCTTTATCTCAGCCCCAATTTCTCAAGTAATCGGTGCATACAATGATGTAATTTTTCTACCTTGATGGTGGGTCAATTGGCCCAATGAAATACATGTCCCACTCGTAAAATGGATCTAAGGCCACCTGAGGTTGTAGAGGCATTTCATCCCTAGGTGTGGGTTTTCCCATACTCTGGCACTGATCACATCTACTGATATACCTTCTTGCATCTTGGTGGAGAGTGGGCCAATAATAGCTAACTTGTAGAGCTTTGAAAGTTGTTCTCTTGGAAGAAAAATGACCTCCACAAGGCCCATCATGGTAGGCAGAGAGGATGTCAAAGATTTCCTCTTCCCTGACACATCTCCTTAAGATATGATCTGATCCTAGCTTGAAGAGATTTCCCCTAATCCAAGTGAAAAGGGCACTTTTCCTTACAATTCTTCTCTTATCCCTAGATGACAGATTTGGGGGAAATCTTGCAACAACAAGTTGGCTATGTCAACAAACCATGGGGAGCGCGTTGATATAGAAAATAGGTGCTCATCTGGAATTTGATAATTGACCATCCCTTCATCACCTGCAGGTAAAGCAAGTCTAGACAAAAAATCTGCAACTACATTTTCTTTTCCTGGCTTGTCATTTATAGTTAAATCAAATTGTTCTAACAATAGCAAGCATCTAATGATTCTAGCATTCACATCATGCTTATTCATTAAATATTTAATAGCTACATGGTCATTATGCACACAATTTTGGTATCCGGTGATGTAGGGTCCAAATTTGTTTAAGGTGTGTACAACAACTAAGAGTTCTTTCTCAGTTATAGTGTAGTTCAATTCAACCTTAGACATCTTTTTACTAATGAAATAAATGGAATAGGGTAACTTATCATCTATTTGTCCCAAGGCTACCCCCACAACATTTTTAGATGCATCATCATGGATATGGAAAGGCAGAGCCCAATTGAGACCCCTAAGTAAGGATGTAGTGGTTAATTTCTCTGTTAAAATCTCAAGGGCCTCTTGGCAGCTATTTTTCCAACATAATTCTAAGTGCTTGGCTAGCAACCCAAAAAATGGTGAAGCCACTTTATTGAAGTCCTTGATAAACCTCCTATAATATCCATATAAGCCCAAGAAACTCCTAACATCTTGTAACGACCTTGGTGAAAATTCCATGTAATAAAGTTAATAAAGGAAAAATAATAACCATGGTTTATGGGACACTTATTCCAATATGAATGTTGGGCAAGGCATCCTAGTGTGGGTTTTCATTTGGTTATTAATGGCTAAGGAAATTGGAAAAGGCAATGGCTAAGGCTTTGGAAAGGCAAAATGACATTTTGGCACATTTATTTATGAAAATAATGGACACTAGGAGAAAACGGAGGTGAAAGGTCACAGGTTGTATGTGAGGAGGAAAATGAAGGAAAATAATGAAAAATGAAGAAAATAGAGGAAGACCTTTTGTTAGTTCAGTTTTGGAGCTCTCTCATTATTCTCTTTCTCTCATACTCTTGGATTTTCTTGGAGTACTCTTGGAGGGTGTGGCGTAGTTGGATTTTTGGAGCAAGAAGGCAAAGGAAGAGTAGGAAAGTACAAGAGGGCATCAAGATTAATAGCTACAACAAATTTTTCTTGCAAGTACCGAGTTGCATGTTTGTTTTCCTCACTAGTTTTGGCATGCATGGCATATGCACGTGGTTTATTAGTCATGATTTCCTAGCCTTGCCATTTCCTGGATAGCCATGGATATTGTGGGTTTATTTCCTTGTTTTGTTTTTGTTGGTTCTCATGTTTCCTTAGCTTGGGTTGAGTTATTAGTTCTTGGAGCCTTGGTTGGACAAATGATCTGGAGCCATGTAACAACTTGGGCTGAGTTATTAGTCCTGGAGCCTTGGTTGGACAAACACTATGGATCCCTTGGTGGGTTGAGTTACTAGTCTTGGAGCCTTGGTTGGACAAATGCTCTGGGGCCCGACGATAATTGTGGGTTGATTTACTAGTCCTTGAGCCTTGTTTGGCATAAACGCTCTAGAGCCCTAGAAGGCTTGGATAGAGACCAATCTAATGATGATTTTGTGATGTCTCACTGTGAGGTGGAATCATTGTTTGATGGGTTGAGGTGGATGGCCTTTGGAAGCCTTGGATGGTTTTGGATTGATGTGTTCTATGAGATCCCACATTCATGCTTGGAATATGGCACGAGGGCTAATGGTTGAAGAGAGATTTGGCTCAGCCATTCTACAGTCGGGTGGAACATGGAAGTCCCATCCTAGGTTTGGATTTTGGATCATTAATATGAGGTTATTTCTCCTTGTATTTCTATGAGTATTATATTGGTTTATATGTGGATCATATGGTTGTGATTTCATTTGTATTTTTGTTGCTATTATGGTGGTTATGTATGTGTTTCATGATAATAGTTATGTATGGATTTAATCCAGTTTTTACTAGTAAATGAAAGAACAATGTATCTATGACCTAATGGATGAAATGTTAGCTAATGTGTTGAGGAATCAATTTCTCTTAGTGATTCTCAGCTAAGTATGAGAACCCTATGCTCAAATTTGTTATTTACACCTATAGATTACATATTCATGATATGTTTAACGAAATTCTTGTCATGGCTAGTAGGGGTCCAGTCAAGGTCTTATTCAAGTAATTGCATTTGTACTGTCATTTCATTGTTATCTTACTGTTCTGAAGGTGTCATTCAATTCTGGGCAGTGACTTGGGCTCTATGCTTGAAAAAGTGGTTCAAATCCCGGGGACGTTGGCACGACACTAAGAAAAATAGTCCCTCGATGCTGGTAGACATATACCATGGAAGCGTCCAAGGGTCAAGTGGTCCAAGATGTGAGTGGTACCTAGGGGCTGGTTGGAAGAAAGGCCGGGTTGGTTCTTAAGGGTCCTAATGTTGATGTTGAAGGTTTATATGGTGTGTTTCTGTCGGTTCCACTTCCTTAATGTGATTTATGAGGTTGAATCATATCATAATGGCCTCTGGTAGCATGTTTACCCTGGATGGATGGTTGCTTGGGTAGATGTGGGAGGATGGTGTTACACATCCCTCTGATTTTGAGGAGTAGGGACCCTTTTGATGATGCCAATCTTGTTTAGGTCCACTTCTATTCCCTCCTGATATATTGAATGGCCAAGGAAAGTCACTGCATTCATTAAGAATTCACATTTCTTAGGACTAAGCGAGAGGTTCATTTCAATGCATTTCCTTAGGAATTTTCCCAAATTAGAGAGAGTCTCCAGGAAGTCACACCCATAGGGACTGAAATCATCCATGTAGATCTCCATAGAATCATGGACAAGCTCAACAAAGATGCTTAGAAATTCCCTTTGAAAAGTGTCAGGGGCATTGCATAAACTGAAAGGGAGGACCCTATAAGCATAGGTACCCCAAGGACATGTGAACATAGTTTTTTCTTGATCGCCAGGGTTGATCTAGATTTGATTGTAACCATTGAATCCATCCAGGAAAGAGAATAACTTCTTCCCTGCAAGACCATCTAAAACTTAATTAATGAAAGGCAAAGGGAAATGGTATTTCTTGGTGGATTTGTTCAATTCTCTATAATCCACACAAATCCTCCACTTCCCATTATTATTTGGGAGCAAAACTAGAGGGGAAACCCACTCACTATCTAAGATGGGGTATATGAACCCTACATCCAACAAATTTTGAAATTATTCCTTTACTATGTCCTTGAGGGTTAGGTTCATCCTCCTATGATGTTGGCGCATAGGTTTGCATCCCTCCTTGATGTAGATGTGATGAGTACAAACAAAGGGATGCACCCGCTTCATTTATTTATAGTTCCAAGAAAAGGCATCTAAGTGTTCTCTCAGCGTCTTGCACAATTTCTCTTCTTGGTTGGATGAGAGAGAGGGGTTAATCTTCAAGGTTCTAGATGGGCCAAATTCTATAACTTTGACATGAGCAAGACTTGGGTCAACTAAGCATAATTCAGTCCAAGGACTACTCTTAGAATCTTTCACAAACTCATCAAGAGGCATGGTATTGGGGGTTGGTTCTAGAGGATTTGATCAATAAGGTCATCTTCATCAAGTTTTCTCCCTCCTATAACAATATTTAGGGTACATATTGGATGGGATGTTGTATGATATACTTCAACTTCCTCCTCTTCTTCTAACCAAAATGGTAAGTCATGCTCAATGGATGACTGAGCAAGAAGATACAATACCGATTGTTTGAACAAATTCCCATTCTTAATGGTCATGTTCCTAATCCTGCAACTAATTTAATCATCAACAGTGGCTAACCATGGCCTTCCCAAGATGAGAGGATAGCCATTGAATTTGGTTTTAGGTTGGAGAACCAATAAGTCAGTAGGATACTCCCAGGATTTAATAAATACCAGTACATCCTCAATAACTCCCTTAGGAGCTACTGTGGATCTATCTACAAGTTGCAACACTTTAGTGGTCTTTCTTAAGGCTCCTTGGAGGTTTAGTTTTAGCATGGTTTATTTAGTCATCACATTGATGGAAGCCCCAATATCAATTAGGGTATGAGGGATAATGATTCCATCAATGTGCACAACTACTACTGGACTTCCAGGGTCTAAATATTTTGGACAAATCACTCTCCTCAACATCAAATCAGATAATTGACCAATAATATTGATGGTGGGGGTGTCTCTTTTTCTCCTTCCAGGGTGTTTTAAACATTTCTCCTTGATAAGCTTATTATAGATGGGAATATCCTTAATAGCTTGGAGGAGGGGTATTTTAACACAAATTCTTCAATTCTCCCAGAATTTCAGTCTCTTCTGGGGTGTGCTAGCTAGGATGGATCAATCTCTCAGGAAAAGAAGGTGGATTTACTTGAGGGGTACTCTCTTCCTTTTCCTATTCAAGTTCTTCAGGTGGAGATGGAGGTTGGTTATCTAGAAGCACTCTTCCAGACCTAAGGTTGATTTTTTGGATCTCCACAACATAAGTAGGGTAAGATGTCTCTACATTGTAGACTTGTTGTGCTTTCTTGGTATTTGGGTTTAGATTGGGTTGAGAAGGCATCTGAGGTTGCTTGGGTGGAGTAGGATGAGTGAGTTGTTGTTACCGGGAATAGTGTCCACTCGGATGCTACTATTCCCACTAAGACTGGTAGCTATCTTAGAAACAAACAAGTAAAGTCTACTTTTGTTTTCCTTTATGAAAATAGACAAGAAGGGAACCAAGGAGACCAACCTTAATCTTGCGCTTGATTTCCTCTCCTTCCTAATAGAGCTTTGTCGCTTCTTCTTCATCTGCCCAGCTTCAAAGAGCACTTGTGGAATCACAGCAACATACTACTATCAAAGAACA
>APFE030814090.1:0-17012 GCA_000404065.3 Pinus taeda | reverse complement strand
GAAAATGAAACCTTTGAAATTTTACATAATGGATAATACTTTATTTTGGAAAAATCATGAAGGCATTTTTTAAATTGTTTAAGGAAGAATCGAACAAAGTACTCCAAGAATTTCATGTACGTGATTGTGGAGGACACCTCTACTGGAAGACAACAGTTGATAAAATCCTAAGATCTGGATTTCATTGGCCAACCTTATTTTCTGATGTAAAAAAGTTTGTAACATCCTGCCACAAGTGTCAGATCTTTAAAGGAAAAAGAAAGCTTTTGCCTTTACCTTTGAAACCCATTTCTACTGAAAAACCATTTCAATAATGGGGTCAAGAATTCATTGGCGAAATTCACCCCACCTCTTCTAATCAAAATAGATTGATACTGACTACCATAGATTACTTTAAAAAGTGGATAGAAGCCAGTCCCTCTAGACAAGCCACTGATACTATCATCATAGGTTTTCTAGAGGCCAATATTCTATCTAGATTTGGCTATCCACACAAAATTATCACAGACAATGATTAAGCATTTAAATAAAAAATGATGATTGATTTCTACCATAAATACCATATAACCATTGGTCACTCTACAAACTCTTATCCCCAAGGAAATGGACTTACAGAATCCTCCAACAAAAGCTCAGTCAATATTATTAAGAAATTGTTGGAAGAAAATAAGAAAACATGGAACAAGAAACTGATCAATGCTTTGTGGGCAGACAGGCTTACAACTAAGAAATCCATTGGTACCAGTCCCTATCAGTTAGTCTATGGAATGGAAGCAGTTCTCCCTTCATCATTAGGAATAACAGTAATCAAACTACTGTAGGAATCCCAAGTCGAGCCAAATGATATTCAGAGGAGAATCAATCAGGCCATGCATTTGCATCAAGCCAGGGAGTTAGTATACATTAGAGCCCAAGCACTACAAGAAAAACTTAAGAAATTTTTTGATAAAAGAACCAACGCAGAAGACTTCTATCTTGGTGACAAAGTTTTGAAGTGGGACTCCAGAAGGGTCGACAAACCAAAACATAGGAAGTTTGACTTCCTGTGGAAAGGTCCATACATGATATATGCCTTTAGAGGGAATGATTATTATTTTCTCAAAGAGTTAAATGGTGCAGAGTTAGAAGGAGGACGAGTCAATGGTCAAATTTTGAAGGACTACATTCATCCAAGCTACTAATTTTACCAATTTGAGTTGTACATAATATATCCTCCAAAATGTTCAAGTGTTGATTGGATGGTTAAGTTTTGCAGTTAAAGCTCGAAGAGAAGGCCCTAAGCTTCGAATATTATCACTATCATAGATATCAATAAAGCAGCAGAATCAAAGGAAATTAGAGAGTAAAATCACAATCTCTCAGAAGGCCATTGGTCTACATTTCTTGACTTTCCACCAGGGAAAGCCATCCCCAAGTGGAGCCATTATTATGTTCTTATACCAATACGTGTCATAATTTATGATTGAATTAGTTATCTCCAAAATATGTACATGCCTTTTCTTCTGCAAATGTTTTCCATATTTGTAAAAAATAAAAATAATAAAAAAATGTAAAGTGGGTATGTCCTAAAAGAAAAATCAAAGGACAAAAAAAGAACGAGAAAGGTCAAAAAGAGGGAAAGTGAACCCCAAAGAAAAAGGAAAGACCATGAAAGTGTGCAAGTCAAAATGCCACTGCTATTTTATTTTTTGTATAATAATGATTGTGTGCAATTTGTTACTTATGCCACAATCCATGGTAGTCAAATAGTGTAAACTTGACTATTTCATGTTTTCAATTTCTATGTCTATAGATAGAGAATAAAATCTGACCAAACTACTTAATATTGGCAGATAAGTAGATAGGTAGAGTGAATAAAAGGAGCTGAACTATTTAATCTGAGCCCTTGGATGTAATAAGGATAGACTTAAACAGATTTCCATTGTAAAAGAAAGAAAATGTTTCATAAGGGCTTTCCAGCTTAAGTGTGCCCTAATAAAATGTAGAAAAAATGGTAGGGTGTGCAGGTGGGTAAGCAGATGAATGGTCACAGAATGGTGTATGATGAATGATGAGTTGAAACTCATATCATTTACTTCCATCATCATAATACTTTAAAAATATGGATAACAATGAGTCATTTACAAAGTCAGGTTATTAATTTCCTCATTCCTTCTACCCCTAATATCACTAATTTCCCACAAATAACAATAAAAGCACCTAAAACTTTAATTCAAAGGGGCTCAAAGCATTTATCTGACTTTTGGAGGGACCGGACCCTTCGCCCAAATGAATTACAGGTTCCAAGTGTTAAAACTGCCTCATCAACATTCAACCCCTCCATAATTCATTCATCTTCCCTCAAACCCCCTTTTCCCAAAGTAAAATCACTATTTGCTTGGGAAAAGTAATTATTCCCATACAAAACCCCTTTTCACAGAAAAAACCGACAGAATGCACCTAAGCCTAAGTTATAATGTTTAAATGCGAAAATGTGAATATATTTTGAAGCATTTTACTTAGCGCATTCTTATTTCTGTTTTCATTTCATATTAACATTAATTTATTATAGTTAACTCCCGGAAAATACGCCTAGTCCCCACATGTATTATTAGAATCCCTTATGTTAATATCCCACCCCAGTTTGAAATATAAACCCCAATAAAGAAATAATTAGATGAATTAATTAATCAACAGATAATTAGCCTATCTGTGATCAATTAAGACCTACAACCCTCCGCTGGATTAGAAAGGAATTAATTAATTAATATGTGATTAATTAAGAAGCTTCCTCCAATCACATCGACCCCGACATCATTAATCTCCCTAATCCATAGTTACTATCCCATCGGGCCCCTCCATTAAAGCCCAATCAAGTCCCCTTCCCGACCACCGTACGATCTGACCCCTTCAAATCTAACTGCTGACACTCATATTGGGCGGCCTCTGATGCCAACCTTTACCCACCTGATGTGAGTGGTTTTACTATTTATCCCACCGCTACGTTTCGCCAGATGAATGGCATCGGGCGGACCTCTCCCAATACCGCCATACCCTCATAAGCAGTGTGATAAATTTTGCTTACTACCTACGCTTACCACGTTCGCTAAATGACAAAACATCATTTATGTCAGTTGGTGCCAACTGTCACTTTCCAGCGCCAACCGTCACATTTCCATTATACACACCAAAAAAATTGACTTTTCCAATAAACCAAAAAATACTCATTATTTTTGTTTTGTAGAACTGAGGCTTCTGTGATGAGTCATGTTTATAAGAAGAGCTTCAGCGTAAATCACATGATAAAGACCTTTGTCGACGCATTTCGAACCAACCAGTGTGGTTCATCGTCAGGACAAGTTCTCCATGCACACTCAGAGTATGCTCAAGCTGTTAGCCTACTTCCAACTGTCAACCTTTAGAAGCTGATGAACTCCATATTGCCATTGCAGACCCATGCGGTCTGTGCAAACAGCGCACCAGAGTCATTTCTCCGTTCATGCAACCATCACTAGGTATTTACCCATTTTACTGAGAAACCCCATTTTTGTATTGAACCTATACTAAATTACTGTAAAAACCAAGTATTTTAGTGAAATTAAGATGTTCGACGGTCTAAAGACTCCCTCAAATGACCCAGTTCTTCATAATTCCTTAAAATTCCCTACCCTCGTCCTTCAAATCTGCAAGAACCGAGGATGGATGTTCTAGTTGCCTTAAATGTCATGCTAGTTACCTCTCCCCATATAAATTTAGAACATCTTCCCCTGGCTGACAAAGATTCCCAGATAAAATTCCTCACCTTTGACAAAACCCCTTTGAAATTGCATTGCAAATACCGGGATATCTACTTCAACAATGTAGATAGGATAGGTCTCTAGGAATCGAACCTACCCAAGTATCAGTTCCTGAGTATTCATGTATTTCGAGAAATTATTCATTACTGTCATGCAAGCTATGACCCTATTACGAAAGTTGTAATGTCCCTAGACCAGAAAATTCTTTTCACCATTACAGCTGAGTCCATAAACGAGATGTTATAGTTGCAGCCAGGTCAAGACCTAACACCCATGTCCATTGCTGATTTTCTTGAAAGATTCTCCAAGCTGTCTAGTTCTAGAAGTACCCAAATCCTCCAGACCTTCATTTCTGAATCAAAACACATGCCAAAGGACCCCCCTCCTTACATGTCAGCCTTATTTTATTGATCTAGGCAAAGACATCACAATAATGCTATCAAGCATTTTGGGTTCTACCACTAATGAATATGTAGATGAGACTATTTTAGTTGGTATGTCTATTTTTAACCCCGGTCAACCTCCTAGAGTCAATTTTGATTATGCCAAATTCATCGCAGATAAAATGCATGATCATTTTATGATACTTGAAAATGAGAGGGTGTTCAAGTATTCATCAGTACTATATCATTTGTTTCTTTTCTATCAAACTCATAGGTTTCCCTTCTCTATACAAAATCTTGATACCTGAAGGAATTCTAGATCTGTCATCTTCTAGACTTCTCTTTTCCATAGGTCTTATTCTTCTCCCTATCCATTTATAAATTTTATTGACCAATTTGTACATCCTATGACTACAATGTTGATAGGAAGTCCCCCTCCCAGAATTAGTGCAAACATTAAGAGGGTTCTCCAAATTTCCAAACAATACAAAGTTGGGGATTGGTATTTATACCAAACCCATACCGATATCAAAATTTATGGGTGTGAGTTGCCTCGTTATAAATTTCCTAAATATTTCCCCATGCAATTATTTTCTCTAGAGTACTATAGGAAAATGATAAATTCTGATGAGATTCACTTTGTCAAGACCAACAAGAAGGCCCAGCTGAGAATAAAGCATCACCTAAGCCCATTTATTTGCAATAATAAAGAAGCTGGAAAGGATGCAGATGAAATCCTCCAGAGATTGAAATTAAAAAAGATTTTCATCTGGGCCTATGACCCTCACAGATTCATTTGTAGAAGGAGGAAGAAACATAAATTATTTCCTTATATCGACCATAGGATCCTAGAAATTGAACAATGTGCCAATCAATCAAAACGAGTGGAAGGAACTCTAATAGATCAAGATAGCACACAAGTTGAAGTTGACAATGTAATGGTGGACTTAGAAAGAAGGTTTGATGAGGATTCATTTGTACAAGTGTTTGGAGAAACTTCATCAAGAAAGTAGTCACTGGAACCTAGTACACAACCATTAGAGCAACAAGGAACCTCCGAATTGGCAGAAGCTTCAGAACAACAAGAAGGATCTGAGAAGCCCAAAATCTCAAAGGAGCTGGCTCAACCTCTGCAAATCACGAGCAACCCTCCTCTGTTGCAGACTCCCTCAATGAGGAAAGAAATCTTAAAAGAGATAGGGAAGAGGCCACTCCTTCCAGCAAGCCTATTGATCAAACTTTTGCTAAAACAAAAAGGTTAAACCCCTACACGGAAGAAGAATATACCGAGGAGACCACAGGCAACACAGTGGCAGAAAAGACAGACAGTATGCAGACTATCCCAGCAGGTGGTACACCATCCACCTCACATATACAAGCATTGGAAATACAACAAAGCACAAAGGTGTCTTATTTGAGAGATTTCTCTGAATAGAGCCAAGACATTAAAGGAAAATACAAATAATTTAAAGCAAGGAATGAGAAATTAAAAGCTCAAACCTATGCTCACTACCTCAAAATTGCTCCAACTAACCAAACTAGGCCTATGTCATCTTTTGACATAAAGGAAGGAAAAATGCAAATGAGCTTCCTCAAACCAACTGTACAATAGCCAATATCAATGGCTAACTATTTGAAGATTGATTTTGAAGTTTTGGTAAAGGATATCCATCCAATTGAACAAATAGAACTGCACAAGCTGACTGGTGAAATGGTGTATTCCACATTGAATAATAAGTCCATCACAACACATCAGTTACAAAATTCATTGCACAACACCACAACACAACTGCAACTGGAAAAGGCCTTCTCTCAGGCTAAAGACATCAGAATAAAAACTTTAGAAGACCTGGTGATAGAATTGGGACACGATCCTAAAGATGACAAAGTAGCTAAACAACTGATTAAGAAGAGAAATGATGATATAGCTACATTAAAGAAGCAGCATAAGATCCCTCCTGTCCACCATCCTCAAACTACAGAAGTCATAGAGAAACAAAAGGAGGAAGAACTCATGGACTTAGTCCTTAAGTTAAATTATCAATTAAAAGAAACTGAAAAGGAATTGGAGAAAGAAATACAGTCTAAGTAGAGTGATCTGGCCACTGCCCCTCAGACTGTCATACCCACAGTTTCTACAGCAGTACCCTCCACTCTAGCAACTTCTTTGGCATCAACACTTCCACCAATGACAGCATTACCAGTATCATAGACTATTCCAACTACAGGTACATCAACCAGTGCAGGAACAACAGTAGAAAAAATAGATGAAGTGATCAAAGCCATGGAACAGATGAGTATCCAAGCTACTGAATTGAAAAAGCTCAACGAAAAAATATCAAGTATGGAAACAAACTATGAACTTGCACAAATTCATAAGAAAGAAAAAGAAAGGAAAAACAAAAGGATGGAGGAAAGAATCAGAGTCCTGGAGAAGGACTTAACACTAGAAAAACCACTGGGAGATATGAGACATATGTTGTGGGCCAATATCATTGATTCCATTAATGATATTTGGCCTTCTATCCAGATAATTTTTTTCAGACTGAACTATTCAAGATAGCTATGGAAGCTCTACAGAAGACCAAAGAAGAATTGGGAGATAGGCTTGAAGAGGCGAATCAATTGATTATTTTTTTGAACAGAAGAAATTTGCATCAGCGAGAGCAATTAGAAATTGAGGATCGAATAGCTACCATCATTGAAATTAAGAAAGTTCTTACTAAAAGGAACTTGATGCTTAACTTAGAAAAAAGGTGTCAAAGCATTCAGATAGATATATATAGCTTCGTGTTCAAGTATGGAATTTTGAGAGAAAAAGGACTTCCAAGCCCATTGGTCATAAATGACAAGTTGACGACACATGAAGACTATATTGAGAGACTAAACAAATAGGCCAGGATCCGAGCTAGCTCTTCAGCATTAAAATCACTACCTACAGGAAAGGTGCTTTATGATGGCTTGGAAAACCTATTTTACATAGAACATGAAGTGAAGCACCTATTCATCGACAGACCCAATTTTTTAAAGTACACAGAAGCTGATGAAGTGTATAGGAAGATGATCAGAATGAAAATACCAGATAACAAATGGTGGACCAATATGACATATATACTATAAGTTACTATAGTAAATATATGGAGTTAAAAATGTTTACTACAGTAAATTTTGGTAAATATAGGTAAAGAGTATCAGGACAGGCAAATAGTATTAGTAGGTGAAGATAAAAGTGAATTCCAGCACACAATTACCAAAGAAAACTACAAGAGACAAATCTGAGTTCCAGCAACCAACACATTCACAAATAGAGGGACAACAAACAATATGTTTTCCATCTATCTCTATCTCCATGTGGAAGATAAATTTTGTTTCCTATAATAAATCTCGTGTAGTTATGAGATATTTTGTAATATGTTTTGTATAAATACTTCACAAAATGAAGTAATTAGGATGGATTAAAAATCATTTCAGAAAACTTGTGTTTTGAGATAAAGGAGCTATTGTAATCAAGGCTGGATTGGTTTACTGGATTAAATAAATCTCAAGACATTGCACTTGATTCATGTGCGTTGTGGGAAATAAATAAGTATCATTTCTCTGATTTTGAATATTGTTTTTTCCTTTATGTTATGAAATATCACACGTGTTTTCTTATGAATCTCAAAAGCAAACAAGGGATAGTACTATCAAAATTAGCTTAAGTGCTCTCTATTTTAATTGTTTTATTATTCAATGGTTTCTACTAAATTGCTTAAGTTTGGGAATTCTTAGTTGCTCCCCTACTTCTGTAGTTCATTCCCTCTATTGGCTCCTAGTACAGGATTCTTAATTCCCCTTGCTACTTGCCAAAACTCCCTTCTTCATCTTAATCCCTATTAAGGATTCTTCATTTCCCTTGGCCCTCGTTAAGATTTTCAGATTTGTCCCTGCTATGCTAGCTTGCTTTGTGAACTTTTACCTTGCTGATTAATCAAATCCTGTTATACTTTTACTACTTGACTCCATAGCCCAATGGCCCAAATACGTGTTCTGCCCATCTGTTTCCTTAATTCCACCAAACAAAACAAAAAAAATCCCATGAGCATTAATAACTAGCCTAATATCATATCAAAACAACGCTAAATCATAAAGAGAGAGCCCCCTCTGAGTATAGATTGGCTAGGATCTATACTTAAAAGATTGGTTTTTAGTTACCTTAGATCCTTTCCTTCTTTTAAATAACTTCTAAGGAAAATCTGAGTGATAACAGAGCGCCTTCAGTATAATTTGCAAATATCTCAGCATAATAATCTCGACAAGGAAATAGTTAAATCAATTGTTATTAGACGAATGCAGGATGATTTCCTTGATATGCTAAATCTCTTGGGGAAACGAGATATATCCAAGGAATGTTATGATCAAATTGCCCAACTTTTTCAAAGTAGTTCCAGAGGATCAATGAGAAACAAGGCCATGACATATGATACTTTTAATATGATTCTAAAGTCAACCAATAATGGGAAAAGACAAGAATAAATTAGGAACCTTGTGGAGAATTTTAAAACTAACATTTTGAGCTTGATGTCCTCTCAGTTTGGTGTCTTTCATGCAAAGCAGAAACACATGGAAGTAGAGAAAGTTCTAGCTATATTATACTCTAGGTGCACAAAGAAACATCCTCTAAGGGAGTGCCCACTTAATAGATGCAACATATGTGAGAAGGATCATTCCATATAATATTGTGCCTCAATACCTATATTAAATGCTATCTAAAAGGAGACATGAAAGGATATTGAAGAAAAATATTTTATTGACACTAAGAAGCCCTACCATTCTAGGTCATCAAGTATGTTGCAATAACCCATCCCTTATTTTAATTCTTGGTTTGGTATCTATGATCCTCAACAAATTCCCTAGAAAATGAAATACTCAATGTTATAAGGGTCCTAAACCCTCTTAATAAAAATGTTATATCTCACCTTTTAAATAAAAAAGTAGTCAATTTATTGAGTACAAATTTCAACCCTCTAATTTATCGCATCTTGGAAAAAGGGTTAAATTTTTCCTTAGCTACAAGAAAATCCCTATTGAAAAAAAAATTGTAACATAGAATGTGGGATTAAAGACCCGCCTAAAAACATTAAGCAGGTTATAAGATAGGATTGCGTTGTTGTTATTAGGAAATCTAAACCTCCCAAGAGTAACATCAACAAACCTAAATCCTTAAATCCTTAAATGATAAATCAAATAGTGTTTTTCTAAAAGATGATAAAGGTGGGTTTGTTGTAATCTTATATAAAGTTGAATATATGAGAAAAGGGATAGATCACCTCTCTAGTGAAAAAAATCTCAATAATAATCCTATTAAAAAATATTGAAAGAGGTCTCTTGTGCTATTAGATCTAGTAGTAACCTTCAACCCCTTAGAAAAAATATTATTGAGAGAAACCCACTCACACAAAGGATCTATGGGTTTCCAAAGATACATATGTATGGGTCCCCACTAAGGCCCATTTTCAATACAATAGGTGGGCCCACTAATCTTCTTGCTAAATGCTTAGCCCAGAAACTCAAGACCCTTGTTGGCCTCGTGGAGTCCTACATTAAGGACTTTTCATCCATTGTGAATGAACTAAAACATATTAAGCTAGATCCTAGGGATACTTTCATGAGATTTAACATTGTCTCTCTTTAAAATATATCAATCACTTTATTAATTTTGACGCTTCCAAATTGGTTGGTATCTACCTACCTCTACCGTTTTCATCTTCGAAGATAAATTCTATGAGCAAAGTTGGGGATTTTCCATGGGTTATCCACTCTCCCCTATAGTTTCTAAATTGTTCATCGAAGATTTTGAAACCAAGGCTTTGGATTTTCCTCAATTTCACCCTAATATTTGGAAGAGGTTTGTCGATAATACCTATGTCATTTCGCCCCATCGTTAGGACAAGTTAAACTTGTTTTCTCAAAATATTAATTCTCATTCCGATTCCATTAAATTCACAAAGGAATTTGAGGTATATGGTATCTTTCCTTTCTTTGATGTTATTATATCTAGGATGGAAGATCTTTCCATGCTACACCAGGATTTTCGTAAAATGACTCACCAAAAAAAATATCTTCATGTATGTTCTTATCATTATTTGGTGCAAATATTTTGAGTTCTTAACACAATCGCTACCCATGGTTTGATTATTTCTGATGAGAGTCACTTGGATAATGAGAAAATCCATCTCCCGAATTATTTTTTTAAATAATGACTATAGCAAACACCATGTTCCCATATATTTTTAAAAACCTACTAAAGGACCTACAGTTAAAAATGAACTCGAGGACTAGGTTACCATTTTCCAACTTTCCTTCATCCGTGAGACCACTAACAAGATTGCTCATATTTTGAAGAAGCATAAGGTCTTCACCACCTTCAAGATACTTAACACCATTTAGATCTCCCGTAGATCCCTAAAAGACCCAATGGACATTAGAAACATGAAAGGTATTTACTTAATCCCCTGCTCCTATGAGATGCTTTACATTTGGGAGACTAGCCACTCCATCAATCAAAGAATTTAGGAGCACACAATTGACATTAAGCATAATCGTTCATGCTCCTCATCTCTAGCTGATAATGCTAAGAAACCCAAACACCATGTTTGTACTCAGGACTCCTAGGCCATTGCTAAGATTAATCAATTCCATCATAGGGAGTTGAGGGAGACCATTGAAAGTGAGAAAAAGGTGAATATATCAAGATGGATGATGGTTGAAAATTAAGTAGCAATTGGATTCCCTCCATTTCTTTGTGATCAAATTTAGTTTTCCCAATTTTTTTTATCATCTACTTAAGTCCTAAATACATATTCATAAGTTTATAATATTTTTAATATTAAAAAAAATTATTCTTTAATATCTGATAAATATAAAAATTATATAAAGTTTCCTATAATAATAATAATACTTTTAATTAATAATTTTCAATATAAAACTCCATAAATCATAGTTTTTAAAATAATTTTAATAAAAACATTAGTTCTTTAATATGGATAAATATAAAAATAATGTAAAGTTTCCTATAATATAAAATATACTTTTAATTAATAATTTTCATATATAGAAGTCATAATTCATAACTATATGCATATTATATAGAATTATCAGATATATTAAGCATTATAATATATCTTTATAAATAGTGGATATAAGAATTTATAACCATTAGATATATTTGTTTCAATAATGATTTGTAATCATAGATTTAAATAAAAATATTAAAATATATTTTTTTTTAAATAATCTTACATCAATATAGTTATAAAATTAAAAAAAATATTATTTATAATACAAATAATAACCTAAATATGTTTTTTAATAAATATTATAATTGAATATAGAATAAAAATTATTACAATATTAAGATTTATTATTATTAATATTTATTATCATCATCATTATTATATATTATAATATTAATATATATATATATATAATATATATATATATATATATATATATAAAAAGTTGTTAGTTGGTTGTATAGAGTTTAATTGTAAAAATGAAATTTTATAATATCAATGATTATTTTTTATGATTATATTTTAAACATTATGTATTTTTATTACTAAAACTTTAGGTAGATTAGATTTCTCATTTTTGTTCTGATAATGTATCACATTAATTGGTTTCAATTTCTTGTCAACTAAGAATACAACTCTCACACTAAGAGCCTTTGTTTCTAGGACCTCTTTATTGTTCTTTGCTAAGACATGTTCCTTTTTCAATCATTGAAATAACCTCTACTCTAAATCCAACTACTACACAATAAACCTCAAGCTACAGTGGGTGTTCATATAGTGATGGTTTGTACTGACCACCCTATGTTAGTAGTTAAATATAATTACTAATAAGTGTGCTTAAATAATGGAAAAACCAAAAAACATCAACACACAAAACTTTGTTTCATGTGCCCCTGGGACCTACCATGATGGGGTAGGTCAAGTTAAGGCTCTGATACTAACACAAAGTTACAGAAAAAGCACTATATAGTTCACATTGGTCAAATGAGTTTACAAAGCACACATAATATAGTTCACATTGGTCAAATGATGGTATATATAAATGGCGTAGTATAACTTATATAAGAGAAACTATTTCATCATAATTCACCAAAATCAGACAATACAATTTCAATATTTTTGGTTATTTAAAACACATCTTTGAATGCATAATGGATTTAGAACCCTTGAAAACCACGGAGCACTTGAATTATGCAAATTAAACAATTTAAACTCAAGTTCTTAAAAATCTTTGTCAAATTTTGATTAAAACTAATCAGAAAAATTGTCATGAAAAAGTCATCTTATCTATAAGTTAGGCTAAACCCATATAAATATGGAGAGTGACTTACAAATATACAATAACTAACTTTCACACATAATCAATTAATTGAGAGAGTATCTTAACCACACACCAATATAGGACTACTAGTTGGAAGGAATCACACAACAACTCTACTAGGCCTAAAACATTTCCTAGAATTAACACATATTGATGCAAGTGGGAATTGCATGCTCTAACATGAACAAGTGTCATCTGAAGTGAGTTATGATAGTATATTTACATACTAACACAACCACATTAAAAATATTAATGTCTCTATATTCAGGCTTCTGTGATCCATACTGAATTAAGCAAAGTCATTCAATAGAAATCACATAAGAGAAATTTTTGCCCGACCCGTTTCGAATCAACAAGTGTGGTTCATCATCATGACCAGATAAAGATGCAGACTATGGAAAAGGCTTAAATAGAGAGCCTTTGCCATGGTTTGCCTCTTCATTTGGTCCTAAAGATCAACCACACTTGTTGGTTCGAAACGCGTCGACCAAAAATTTCTCTTACGTGATTTCTAGCAAAAGGTTTGGCTTAAATATTAATGTCATTGATATAACGGAAGACTTCATAAATATATAAATAAAAAACCTATTGCAACAAAATATTATTATTAATTTTAAAAATATTAATGTGGTTGATATAGCCCAAGGCTTCATAATTATATAACAAAAAGAACTGTGGTAACAAAAATATCATTATTAACTATTGCAACAAAATTATTATTATTAACTTTGATGTTACTTAACCATTAATAATATGAGGCCATGACAAAGAAAGACTAGTGTTGAGAGTTTCTATCCTTTACAACCAAGATATAAGACAATTTTTCTAAATTTAAGTATGCTTTGAAAATCAATAGGAAATTGGTGGGGGAAGCCATGTGGTAGGAATATAGTTTTTAAAAATTAATTAAAAGCCAATGCAACCTAACAAACATAGATAAGCATGCATATACATAGCATATTCCCTTGAAAACCAATCTAGGATGTGAGTTAAAAAACATATAAAGTGAAGAGATCTCCATCCACCTTAATTTCAAATAAAAAACCTTTAGCTAATTGAAAATCACCTTTGTCAAATTAAATATTTCCATATAAAATACTCTAAATCTTTATAATTAAGAATATTAGTTTTATATCTCTATATAATTTAAAATAAAATTCTATTTCCATCAATTTCCTCAATACTGAGCATGCCTGCAGCATGAGAAGTATAGCGTATTTCAAGTGCATAAAACTTTTCAAAAGCAAAATTTCAATGTGAGGTTGTGTCCAAATATGATCTGATATTCAAGGTCAGTCTACAATCATAAGAAGTTCTTTTGTCAGATGCCAATGCAGCTGTCAAGGTTACGCAAAGCATAATACAATAAGCAAACGCAGAGTTCATTGCCGGTTAGTTGAAGATGCAGAGCACTGAATTCATGGACAATTCGAAAGATATCTATAAAATATAACGTTGTGGGAATTACTCTAAAAAAGCTCAATTACTGAAGCACACAGGATTATTGTTATTGAAACACGACAATGGGTGTAGGTGTATCTGATGAGAAGAATGCGCAGACTGCAATGGTTATGCTTCCCATTAGGTTTGATGAGAAAGTGCGCAGACTGCGCTGTTTCGCATTAGTTTGGAGGTGCATGATAAGTAGTTGACTTTTATGCTAGAATAATGGAGTATGGAGTGTTTAGAATTGTCATTTGTTTGGTCGATGAGTTATACTCTTAGTTTATTGACTTTTTAGTTAGTTATGAGTTGGTTTTTTTTATTACATTTGTTATTGTTTATTTTTAGTATATTAGACTTTTATGATTTAGAATATTTAATATCTGTAATTTTTTTATAAATGTGATATGTGATCTGTGTAGTTTATTTTTTTTGTTTTTTATTTATTTATATGTTTTTTCGGTGTAATTTGTTTTTGGCATTAAAGTAGTTGGGACTTCGGATCCACTAGTGGATCTTGCATACATTGGATGAGATGGCTAGCTTGAGAGTGATTTGACAATTACTCACAAACCATAGCTTCATGGTAAATTAGAACTTCAAATTTTATTCACTTGTACTTCACTATTTCCACTCAATTTATTCAAAATTTCATTCTAGAAACTCTTAGAAAAAAGTTATAACAAAAACTTCATTATATTTTTTAATGCAACTCATGACATGAAATAATGAACTTTGCATCAAAGTGGTTATGGAAGAACTTTGGGTTGGCTTCAATATGCTAGCATGGGTGTCACTTCATTGTTATCTTGGAGCTGAAATAATTAGTTATATTAATCAAAAGTTCCTTAATTGCACGATGAATGTGCTTGAATTGTTGAAGAAATTTTGGTATGGAAGATTGTAAACATTCTTTTATGGCCATGGAGCTGAATTTGAAACTTTCAATATTTGAAAATAGGGAATTGGTTGATAGCACTAGGTATACAAAATTGATTAGAAGCCCCTAAGGAAAAGATGGAGTTAGGCAAAAAACAATCCTAAACTCATTTATTTTGGTCCTCCTTACCAGAAAAACAAAAACAATTCACTCTCATATGCTAATTTTGTAAAGAAAATGGATGAGAGAATATTTATGGCTATTGTTCAAAGATAATATCTTCTATTGCAAAATATAAAAGATAGTTTTTTTTTTGTAGGCTGGGGTGTGACTCTCCGATTTACATGTCCATTAAGTGCCCCTCAACGGTGGAAGGGTACCCCAAGATTTGAACCCAAGACTTCCGTTTCGGTGAGACTTCATTTCCACGGCCATTGCCACTTGAGCTACCCCATGTGGACAAAATATAAAAGATAATTGCTAACTCATATTTATGGCTATTGTTCAAAGATAATATCTTCTATTGCAAAATATAAAAGATAGTTGCTAACTCTTTAGTATAAGTGTTGAAGATATCAACTTAAAAAGCAACGTATAGAATTAGAGTGAGATTTTTCAAGAACTTGGTGTAATTAAAAAATCTAGTCCCCTCATCTAAATTTAATGAGCAAAAGTCAATTAACAATAAAGATCACCACTGATTTGCATCTAAGCAAATGCTAGTTTATCAAATCTCTCAATTATCAGAAACATCATCAAACCCCAATTTTGTTTATCTAAATCAAATTATTTACAACACTATAATTAATTTTCTTGTAATTGATTTTCATAAAAATTAAATTAAATTTTAAGTTAACTGTTACAAGACTAAAATTAATTTTCATGAAAGTGAAATTAAATTTTAAATTAACTGTTAAAAAAATTAGTTTTTTTTTCAAACCCAAATTTAACACACTCTACTAATAGCATTATACATACATCATTAAGATATTTTTCTGCTTTACTATATATCTCGTTTTTACAAAAACAATTTGTAATTCAATTTATAATATGAAAGAAGAAACAATTAATTTTTGCCATTTATGAGAATTATTGCTGGACGGTTTAAGAATAGGCCAAGATAATAGTTAAACATAACAGTTTCTCGTTTTCCTCAAAGTATACATAATTTGATGGGCTCCGTCATCATCCACAAAGCAGCTATCGCTCATGTCTAACGGTAATTTCACGGATCACAGGCAACAAATTCCTCTCTTACTACCGGTTAAAATCTCGCCAGTGTTTTCGTTGTATGTAAGTGCCGTTATTAGAGATCTCACTAACCACTTTCTCAACTCAGAACGATTGGAAGCATTGGGTGTAATCCTTGCCAGCCATTCTCCCATAACTAGGTGAACAGTTGTTCATGCTGATCATCCTGTGATTAACGTCGTCATCATCATCGTCATACTGCTCAGTATCATTATTGTTGTCATCATCATTGTCATACTGCCTAATATTATATTGGGTAGTATAGTCATTGTCACACTGCCCAGTCTCATCATAGTAATCGTCATACTCCCCAATATCATCATAATCATACTGAACAGTATCATCATCGTCATACTGCCCAATATCATTATCGTGATCGTCGTAGTCATAGTCATCGGCCATCCATTCATCACCGCCATTGTCATTGGAAAGGCAAACAGAAACGGAATTATGTCGTCCACCTGTAATGAAAATACCACCTACCATCCATTCATCACCCCAGTTGTCATTTGAAAGGAAAACAGAAACGGCAATATGCTATCCACCTGTAATGAAAATACCACCAGGAATTCTATCAGTGGAGATAAGGCAGTGCTTAAAATTGTGGTCTAGAAACATCTCGTACTCGTCAAATGTGACCTTAACAGACCCCTGTGAATCACAAACATGAACCTTTTTGTCATGGGTGGATCAACTGTTTCCAAATATTAAGGCGTCCACGGTGCATTAAGTTTTGTGGATTTTATAAGTTGGGCGATTTCAGAGGATGCATCGAACACATATATTCCCAAACCAACTAGTAGCGTAAGTATTCTATCTCTGACGCAGCGAGCAATGAATCTAATATGACGACGACTAAGGGGCTTAATCTCAGTTTTGCCAGCGAAGTCTTTCATGGTGTTT
>APFE030814087.1:0-98591 GCA_000404065.3 Pinus taeda | reverse complement strand
GCTTCATTTATCCAATCTGGTTGGATAATAGAAATGGCGCACAACAATGCTTCCACATCCTCATCCTTTCTGGAGAGTGCATCTGCCACCACATTTTGCTTCCCTTTTTTGTAGATGATTTCAAAGTCATAACCCAACATCTTTGTGACCCACTTTTGTTGCTCTTCAGAGGATAATCTTTGTTTCTAAAAAGTATTTAAGGCTATCATGATCCGTTTTTACCTTGAGTGTCTTCCCATTAGGTAGGGTCGCCATTTCTTAAGTGCATGTAGTATTGCCAAAATTTCCTTCTCATAAATAGCTTTATGTAAATACTTTCCTTTGATTGGATGACTTTTGAAAGCAATGGGTCTTTCTTCTTGCATTACAACAACACCAATTCCATTTCCTGAGGCATCACATTCCACAATAAAGGTTTTTGTGAAATTCGGTGTAGCTAAGACCAGTGCTTAGCACATTTCCTCTTTAAGATGTTCAAAGGCCTTCGTTGCTTTTGGAGTCCATGAAAATGCATCTTTCTTCAATAATGTTGTTAGAGGTGCTCCTATTATCCCATAATTCTTAACAAACTTGTGATAATACCCTGTCAACCCGAGAAATCCTCGCAGATGCTTTATGGATGTGGGGATTCTCCATTCCTTAATGACTTTAATTTTGCTAGGGTCTACCTTAACTCTCTCATGAGATACAATATGACCCAGATATTCCACCTCTTGGTGTTATTATGAACAACAAATATGGATTATTTAATACTAAAATATTAGCAATAAAAGCCTTTATTGTAGATTGATGCACAATGGGCTTTCTCCGCACTTCCGTACATGTGTCTAATTTCACAAAGATAAGCATAAACAAAGCTTCTACTCAATGATGCAAGAATTGATGTAGTTGCAGGTTCTTTGCATAGGCCCCGGGGGGAGGCGAACAAATCTCCAATTGGTATATCATGTTTCCTTGTGCGGTTATGTGCGAGAGAAAGATCAGGGACTTTCAAGAACAATTCAGATTTGAAAAGTGAGAAACCATACTGTCCAACCGACGTTTTGCGTCTGTTTTTCCAGTTGGAAAAAGAGAATCATGTTCTCGTATTATAATTACTTTAGTATAAAAGCATATTAGGTTCATATCAAACCTTCTATGAACATGTAAACACTTGCCCTTGGGACTATCTAACGTTGGTCATGCATATACAAATATGGTATTTTTAACTATCTTGTGTCATTGAAGTGTGCAGGTGTGTGAGGTCAGAGGTTTATGTTCCTTGCTCCACACACCATCCTTCTGCACATATTTTAAAGTGTTATGTTTTCATTTCCAAGCAAGACAACCCACCTCCGACCCAATTGTAACAATGATTATTTAATAATGTTAATTCTATTGATTATTAAATATAGCATGCTTTTTATTAAATAATAAATATACATTTTTTTTTTAATTATTATTTAGGAACTTATTTCACAAGGAATGTTTCCTCCCAGGACATTTGGGACCCACATCAATTAATAACAATTTCGAATGGAAAAGATTAACCAAAAGACGTTATTGAGTACGAAGGTAATTGCCTGGAGTAAATGTGTGTTGAGGAAGTTGTGCATAGATAGTTGTATGAAACAAGCATATATAGAGAAAGTTGTGTGGAAGAAGTTGTGCGAAATAGTTGTGTGAAACAAGCATATATAGAGAAAGTTGTGTGGAAGAAGTTGTGCGAATATGATTGTTTAGAGGAAATGTGTGTGGAGAGCAAAATATATAAAAAACTATGTACAAGGAAAATCAAATAATTCACAAAGCGAGAACTATTTTACATCATAACTATTATCCTCATTACTATTTATATACTTTTTATTTTACCCCATTAACATTAAGTAAGTTCTATATACCTCTAAATTTAATAAAACACGTATAATAAGACATAACCTATTATATTTTTATTACCACTTGTAATATTGTATTAACGGCCCATTACTAAACTTATATAAAAAAACTTCTAAATATACTTTTAATTTTATTAAAAAACAACTTCTACATATACTTTTAATTTTATTTAAAAATAATATTTTATTAACTACCCGAGGTATGGTTAAACTTATTTAAAAAAACATGAATGTTAAGATACTACCTAAATTTTTTTTAATTTTTTTTTAAAATCATATATAATAATGTATTAATCGAATACTATATTATGTATTATAATAATATATTGAATATAAAAGTTATGACTCTAGGTTATTTAAAGTATATAATAAGACATTTAAAAAAAATAAAAAATATATTATTCTAATAGCCGTTTTGAAAACAAGTTCCTTGTTCCAAGGAATGAATTATTAAATGTAAAAACCCAATTATTAAATGTAAAAACCCTCCACTTTTGGCAGGTGTCAGTTTTAAACAAGTTCTATGTGGCACTAAACTCATTTAAGGGAATTAATCTTGAGTGTAAAACTATCAAACTTAACCAGTGGCACACTTTTTGCTCGTTGGCTTTACACGCATGCCGATCGATAGACACGAGTCCCCCACCAAAGGTTTGGACCCATAATCACCGTAGAGATTTTTTTAAGAAAATTTTATTTTCGAGATCTATAGTACCATGGACATTGTGATTTTTAAGAGGGCCAATTTTAGGGCTTGAACAGTTGGTAAGTTATTTTTCCACGTCACCAATTGATTGCCCAGAATACCCCCATTGTTCTGTATAAATAATGGGCCTGGGTTTGTTCATAGCAAATGGACATGAAACCTAGAGTGTTCTTGTTATTGAGCTTTCCTAATAGATACATTGTGTAAATTCTACTGTGCGAGAAATAAAAAATCCTTGAGAGGGCTTGCTGAGGTCTCCCATTACCTTCGGACAGACCGAAAATCATTGCTTCTTAAACATCCTCTCACCCATTCGGCCCTGTAAAACATGAATTTGCAGTGTAGGCATTTTAGGGTCTTTTAGTCGAAGTTGGTTGTTGCGAGCTTTCTTGGCAGAGAACTTTATCGCCTTTAGGGTTTCGAATCAGAAATTGTATTTTGTACTTTTGGTGCGGCCACAAGTCATCCATTCCCGATCTCTCTTGGAAAATTTGCTATTAACCTTGAAACCCTACGAGGCGAAAACCGAGTAGAAAAGACCATAGGGATAAACAGGCCGAGGCAGCTAATTTTAAATTTTGAATTTAACGAAGGACAACAGAAGCTGCAGAATAAACTAATGGGTACTTGAAACTTGAGGGCTTTGTACAAGAACTTCAGACCCCTATCAAAGGAGTCTTATGTTTTAACCTGTCAGTCATGAGAGATTCATCTTGAAAGTCAAACTGGGAAGAAACGA
This sequence comes from Pinus taeda, assembly GCA_000404065.3. Taxonomy (NCBI): domain Eukaryota; kingdom Viridiplantae; phylum Streptophyta; class Pinopsida; order Pinales; family Pinaceae; genus Pinus; species Pinus taeda. Next base: position 95,272 of record APFE030814087.1, on the reverse strand, counting down.
TGTTTCCGTGTCTGAAACTAGAGTCATTATTTTAGTGCAGAGCATCAGACCAACCTCTGACATAGCACCTGGTCAGATCAATAATTCAGGGCAGTGAATAGATAAGCGTTGAAAGTATAAATTCGTCTGTCTTTTGGATCCACAAGCAAGATTTTTGCATTGACTGTGGATCATGACACTGAAATAGGTAGGTATTTGTTTACATGTAACGTCATTCAGACCCAAAAGGTTAAATCATTTAAAAATACTGGTACACTTGGATGGTAATTCAGAGACATGATTGATAAAGTTACCCACTGTCAAGCGAATTTATAGTTTAAATGAAATTTCTACGAATGTAATCTCATTCTAACACCTAATCAACTTGTGTGTAGGAAGGAAGAGTGGATGCTGATAGACAGCAGTAACTGGGGGGGATTTTGTATTCCCTTTCGGATCTGTAACAGACTTAAAAAGTTCTTATAAAAGTATTCGCCAGGTTAACTGTGAAAATGGGTGCTGAAGAGGTCAGCTCTATCCTTTACAATGGAGATACATACATAGGAGAAGTGTCCATATACCCTCAATATGAGGATACCGAGTTGATGAGCACAATTAAGAACGAGATTCGGATCTCGTATTTTTCAAGCCCGAGCAAAAGGTGTCTACCATTGGTTGTCCTCCATTCCATTGCATCAAGTGGGGTTTGTTTCAAAATGAAGCCCAAGGAACAACAATCCCAACCTAGTCAGACAAATCTAAATTCTCTCTATAATGCATGCCTACAAGAAGCAAAGGTACTTGCCCCTATTTGACACTTCTCTGGCAACATTTTCTTGCTTGGTCTTATATTTTTTTTCGAAACATGTTTTACCTGCATTACCATATATCAGAGTTAAGCTACATAAGTTGTCATTTGTATTTGTTGTATGATCAAGTATCAGTTCAGTGTTCATGTGGGTAGGACACTATATGTCAAATAGAGTTTTCAAAGCCTATGAATGGTGTGTAGTAAGGTGGCGTAAACCTTTGTAACGTAGGGAATGCTTCAAAGCTTAATGGTGTTCATTCACTGGTATTTTGTTCATGTTCAGTATGATCATTTGCATTTGGAGTATGATCAAAGTATCAGTTCAGTGTTCTTGTGGGTAGGACTATTTTAAATGTCAAACATAGTTTTTGAAAACAATGAATGGTAAGTAGTGAGGTGGCTTAAACCATTTAATTGTAGGGTTGCTTCAAAGCTTCATGGTTTTCTTTGCTTATATTGTTCATGTTCATGGTTTTCCTTCCATTGTATTTTGTTCATGTTCAATATGTTCATAGTATCACTTCAGTGTTCTTGTGGATAGGACTCTTATGTAAAGCATAGTTTTCAAAGGCATTGAATAGTGTGTAGTAAGGTGGCTTAGCCTTTGTAATGTAGGGTTGCTTCAAAACGTAATGGTGTTGATTCCCTAGTATGTAGTTCATCTTCAATAGGATCAAAGTATCAGTTAAGTGTTCTTATGGGTTGGATTTTTTGTTTGTTTGTTTGTTTGTTTGTTTTTTTGTTTTATTTTATTTAATATTCTACTAAGGCGGTTAAACCCTTCTAATGCAGGGTTGCTTCAAAGTTTAATGGTGTGCGTTCCCTGTTGTGTTGTTCATGTTCAGTAGGGTCATTTGCATTTGGAGCATAATCGAAGTATCTGTCTTGTGTTCCTTGTGTGGGTAGGACTCTTATATATATCGAAGTATTGATTTCGATGGCAATGAATAGGTGACCTAAACCATTGCAATGTAGAGTTGCTTCAAAGCTTAATGGTGTCCATTCCCTGATATCTCATTCTGTTCAGTATGACCTTTTGCATTTAGAGTATGATTTTAAGTACCAGTTCAGTGTTCTTGTGGATAGGTCTCTTTTATCTGCCAAGCACAGTTTCAGAGGAAATGAATAATGTGTAGTAAGGTGGTTCAAACCTTTGTAATATAGGGTTGCTCCAAATATTAATGGTTTTCAAAGAAAATGAATAATATGTAGTGAGGTGGCTCAAAACCTTTGCAATATAGGGTTGTTTCAAAGATGTTGGTATGTTGTTCATGTTCAGTATAATCAAATTATCAGTGCAGTGTTCTTGTGGGTGGGACTCGTTTATATGTCAAGTGTAGTTTTCAAAGGCAATGAATAGTGTGTAGTAAGGTGGTTAAAAGTTTAAACCTTTGTAATGTGGGGTTGCTTCAAAACTTAATGGTGTTGATTCCCTGGTATGTTGTTATCTCAGTCAACATTCATGTCATGATAAATGAGACTGAAGCATGCTATAGGGAAGAATGTTGCATAATGTTGTGATGACTATTTAACATTGAGTGTTAGGGTTGCTTTTTCACATCAAACTTTAAATTTGAGTATTTTGGTTTTACATTTTCATAGACTCAAGATGTCCATGCTCATCTTGTGGCATTTCTTTTGGGTATGCAGACTGCTGTAGTGCTTGTTGGAGGGAACGAGCTGCATTTAGTACCAATGTCATCTGGAGATGGGCAGAATCAGCTGCCTTGTTTTTGGGGTTTCAATGTGGTCTCTGGACTGTATGGTTCTTGTCTTGGAATGTTAAATCTTAGATGCTTAGCAATTGTATTTGATTTGGATGAAACACTTGTTGTTGCTAATACGATGCGTTCTTTTGAAGACCGCATTGAAATTCTTAGACGTAAGATGTTTGAAGAGGTTGATCCCCAACGAGTTTCTGGATTCTCAGCGGAGATGAAAAGATATCAGGAAGATAGAGCGATTTTAAAGCAGTATATTGAAAGTGATCAAGTTTGTGACAACGGAAAGTTTATTAAGGCTCAGTTGGAGGTTGTTCCTCCTCCATCTGATAGCCATGCGCCTCTCATGCGGCCAGTTATAAGATGGAATGAGCGGGATACCATATTGACACGCATCAATCCAAAGGTAAGTAGATTGGTCACTGGTGTACCAGCAAAACAGTGTGGATGAGTTTCATGATGGTGGTGTTGTGATTGAAGTTTGTGAGATCATTGTAATCCTTTTTCTGCTTCAATATTTGTGGAATTTAAGTCCTAATGATTGTAGTTATGAAGGAATATTTCTAATACTGTTGTTGTTTTCCCCGTACAATGGTATGTTAGAATTCAAGTCACTGTAATTAGACCAAGCTGACAAGTGGATTTGATTAAGGCTTTGAAATCTTGTCATTGAATTTTTCGTTTTTTAATCTCCTCTCTATCATTGTTTTCTTTCTTTCCTCTCTATCATATTTTACTTTGTATATTTTGGATTTTAGTTTCCTATTTTCTTCTGTGTCCTACTATCAGCATATAAGTTGTTTGCTGCTGGCTGTGTTTAGGGTGTATCTACTTCTATCAATGTGTTTTGAATCTGTCTGTGTTTGTTTTGTTTTCATGGTTCACCATTCCTTCTGAAACCCCTTTCACACGGGAAATATATAAACACTGTAGTTTAGCAATTTTCACTTTTATTCTCATTCTTTGAACTTAGAATGCTGTTCATTTAGAACCTATCTTTCTATCACTGGGTGAGTTAGATTTTGTGTTAAATTATATTATCAATTGCCTTGGGTAATTTAATAACATCATTAACCATTCACTTTCAATTTCAGATTCGAGATACCAGTGTCCTTGTTAGGCTGCGCCCCGCTTGGGAAGATTTGAAAAATTACCTTATTGCTAAAGGACGCAAACGTTTTGAGGTTTATATTTGCACTATGTCGGAAAGAGATTACGCTTTGGAGATGTGGAGGCTTCTTGATCCTGAGGCAAGCTTAATCAGTCATAATGAACTCCTTGATCGTATTGTCTGCGTCAAGCCAGGTAATATTGCCAACCAAAAGCAAGCACTATATTGGTTAATATAGATTTATATTTATAAGTGGTTCATGTACACTATCTAGAGCAGTTTTTCAAATTTGAGGGACAGTATGTTGGAATTGGTGTTTTCAGTTAATTGGTCATCCTTTTATTGATGTTGTGATGTCAATAACAATGTTGCGAACATTGTGATTGGGATTAAATCAGCGAGGGGAAAAAATCAGAAAAATCGTGGAAAAATGGGCAAATACAAAAATATTCTTTTTTTTTTTATTATCTAAAGCATCTACAACATAAAATAAATGCTTTGACACATAAATATAATAAAAGAACTAATATATGAGATGTGTAATATCATATCTATTGCTACATCACACCTAACAGTGAATCATGTTTTGAATAATAAGTCCTAAGTCCCAACTTTGCCTCAAAATATCAACAAAAAATATAATAATGTGTCTCATATCATGAGTCATAATGTCATATACAATGAAATGAACCAAATAAATAATATTATTGATTTTCTTTGCCCCTCTTGCGAGAAAATGTAATAGCTTTCCCTCTAGATGTAGATGGCGGTGGAGTTGGCAGTAGACTCTGTTGTGCTCTAGAAACTAAAGAACTAGGAGCTACAGGAGGTAGACCACGTCCTCTACTGGTGACAGGGGTAGCCTGGATAGGTGGTGTCGCCTCCTCTTCCTGTTCCTCCTCTACCCCCTCCACTATCTCTTGCTCTAACCAATCAGCGACAGACTCCATGAGAGGCCTCTCTGCCTCAACCCTCCATGCAGCAGTGGTGCCAATCCCATCCAATGAAATGGTCTCCATATTAGATGTCCTCTCAAGTTGTCTCACCCACAATCGAAGATTGTAGTAGACGTAGACCTTGTCATTAAGTCGTTGGGACTCCAACCTATACAAGAGTCATAAAATAATAATTATAAAAAAAATATTATTTCTTGAATTCAAAATATTAATTGGAAATTTGGTATATTTTAAGTTTTAACCTGTTGCGCATCTTGATGTGTATTTTTTCAAATACACTCCAGTTGCGCTCACACCCTGAGGAGCCACATGTTTGGCTGAGCACTTGAATAGCAAGCCTTCGCAACCACAACCATGTCAAAGCTAAATGTGCCACCTGTGATCCTGTATATCTCCATATCTTTGGAGATTTTTGCATGTTTTTCTTGATATGGCACCATCCTCTGAACACAGGTGAAGAATCCATCCATGACCTCGGCATCAAATTAGAGTCCACAGGGGTAAGCAAATGCGGGGTTCAAGTAGGTCCCTACAACATGAATGGGACGATAGAGTGTGTTGTTTTATTGTTCATCAATCACTTCCCATAGGAGGAGTTGTTTCTGAAACCCCTCATCTCCGTCATCACATAGTAGGTCCGAAAGGATTCTTTGGCCTTGTCACCATTAGTAATGTTGCACACCTCTTGCACTCCTGCCTAGAAGTTTTCCTGGTATGAAACTAATCTGCATATGGCCTCTCCCTCTGGTTTACGGCTAAATGCCAAAGCACACCACTCATTTGAAAGAAACATTCTCTTCACATCCCACATAGAATTCAAGAGAGATTGAAGAGATATGAAACTAGTGGCAAACCGTATAATGGCGGGGCGCACCAACTCCTTGTTGGTGAATGTTCTCATCAAGTGAAGCACAAATGCATGATTATATATAAATTTTGTAATGTTTTTTGATGAGCCAACAATATCTTTGACAAAAGGAATTTTTCCTATGCCCTCCAACATTAAATCAATGCAATGTGTAGCACAAGGTGTCCAAAATAAAGTAGGATGCCTCTCCATAAGCATCTTGCCAGCAACGATGCTGGCAAGATGCTTATGGAGAGGCATCCTACTTTATTTGCAGCATTGTCAGTTATGACTTGGACAACATGTTCTGGACCCACTTACAAAATAAACACATCCAACAAATCACATAATAATCGTGCATCTTTGATATGTTCAGATGCATCAACAGATTTCATAAACATTGTCTCCTTAGGACAATTAACCAAGAAGTTTATAAGGCTTCTACCCTTTTGATCGGTCCAACCATCTAACATCATAGTGCATCTTGTGTGTGCCCATGATGCCCTAAACTCCTCCAATCTCTTGGTGCAGTCAACCTTTTCATTTTGAAGAATGCGGCCTCTAAAGTCATCATAAAGAGGGACTTTGTACCTTGGGCCAACAATTGCAATAGTATCAACAATAGGCTGGAAAAATGGATTATTCCTTGCAACACTGAAAGGAATATCACTCGAAAGAAGAAACTTGTCCAACAATTTGTTAGCTTATTCTTTCTTCTTTTTTTTAATAATTGAAGAGATAGATGATTATGAACCAGGCGTGGTTTTAGGAACAAAATATGATGAGGTAGCTATAGGGTTAGTTGTAGACACTAATGCGAAAGTAGAACCAGTGCCACTCTCATATTCACCTCCTAACACTTTCGTCCTTGTTAGTTGACTCTTCAGAGTTGACTTGGATAGTTTGGTTTGCTCTATTTCTTCCAATGATCTGAGGGCTCTTCGGATGATTTCCAGATTTATATTGGTGCAAGGCCCTACCTCATGTCTAGAGATTTGTGCAAGGTGTATACACTCCATGTCATATGATGCCCACACAACTTGCAATTCAAGTTTGATCTGTCAAACCCTCCATCAGGTTCACCAAATTCCCACAGAGGGCCCAATTTCCTTGGCATGTTTGTAACTTTGTTCAACTCTTGAGTTTTAATGTAAGATGAAGTTTAAAGTTGAACCTAGGGCATAAGAAGAATTGCAAGTTAAAAAAAATAAAATAAAATTTACATACAACACTGAATTTTTGACAGAAAACCTCAACTCAATGCAACAATAATGGAAAAATGCACATTCAAATCCAAACAAAAATGATGCAAAAAAAACTAGGGCACAAGAAGAAATTAAACTTATAAATATAACAATCAAGTTTTTGCATTTTTGACCAAATGAACCCTCTCCATTGTATGCAACAAAAATTAAAAAAAAAACACAATCAAATCCACTAAAAAATCATTGAAAATCAATGGGTTATAAAAACCCAAGCAAAAACAAAAAAAAATGGCCAAATTTGATGCCCATACCTGGAAACCACGCTTTGCTGAAGAAACTTGGTTCAAACTCGAATTTTTCTTGCTTGGGATGCTAAATTCTTTCGCTTTTCTCCTCTCTTGCCCTTGTAGATGACTTCTTCTCCTCTTCAGCTCTCAAACTGGCCCACTGTCTGAAAAAAATGACACAAAAAAAAAACCTAAAATCAGCTCTTTAAATGCACTGTTTCCACCCGTCACGAATTTTTGGGATCGGATTGCAATTTTTTCGAAAAAATCGCAATTTAATCGCTATGCTCGCAACACTAGTCAATAAACATACTGATTGTTTAAGTTTTTATATTGCTATTAAATGTATCAACTTAACTGTTGGGTGTTTGCTTATTTTTTAAATCTGTTCATCTGAAACAGGCTTCAAAAAGTCTTTACTTAATGTCTTTCGTAGTGGGGTTTGCCACCCCAAAATTGCAATGGTAATAGATGACCGATTGAAGGTTTGGGAGGATAGAGATCAATCTCGTGTTCATGTTGTTCCAGCTTTTGCACCATACTATGCTCCATTGGAAGAGGTACTGTTTTTTCTCCTGTTTTGATCCATTATTATTATGAGAGATGAACATATATTGGAGGAGTCCAACTTTACACCTCTACTAATTTCTTTGTTATGTGCTTTGCAGAAAGGTCAACCTGTACCAATATTATGTATTGCAAGAAATGTAGCTTGTAATGTCAGAGGTGGTTTTTTTAAGTGAGTAGTAGTTTTTGTATTAAGTTTGGATGCAGAAAGGTTTTAGTATTGTTTCACTAGCAAGAAAGAAATTCATTTAAAGTTCTATTTGATTATACTATAAATGTCCATTTCTGTTGTCAAGAACTACATGCGTTTTAATATTGTTGGATGTCTGTGTTATTACAGAGATTTTGACGAGGGCCTTTCTCAAACAATGGCCAGAATCTTATATGAGAATGATGTGGCAGATCTTCCATCTGCACCTGATGTCAGCAACTACTTGGTGAGAGAGGTCCAAACTCTAGATTCTCTTTGTCAATATGTTTTTCATATTCTGCTCTTGGACTATATCCTTGTGTGTGTACCATGACTGCTTCAAAATCAAGTTAGCCTGACACATGTTTTTGTTCTTTGTCTTCTGTGGGGGTGTGGGGTACAGGATGAAGCAGCTATAGCAAATGGCAATACTGACTTGCCTGTGCCAGAAGGCATGATTTATGCCGAATCTGAGAGGGGGTTGAAACATGTAAATTGCAGTCCTTTTTAGTGTTAAATGCTGGGTTGGCTATATTTTGAGTAAATGGCTAATTAATAGAGAAAATTCTTTACTTATCCTCAGATGAGATTTTGTAACTGGTCATTAGCTTCAAGCAGTCAGAGCAAATTTTTAATTGTAACAGATTGCCCATTGATTTCTTGGTTTACTGTTTTAAGTATATTAGGTCCCACTATGCAAATGATATTATTGTTTACAGTTTTGATTGTTGCTTCAGGATGAAAATGTAGTTCCAAAATCTAGCGCTGCCTGTGCTGTGATGGACGCTCAAGATCCAAAATCATTAATGGCCCCTTTTCAGCAAGAACAACCAAGTGTCAGTCCTCCATCTGATAGCCAATCCCAACCACATGACAAAGATCCTGAACATTCTCATGGAGTTCCACCTATAGAGTCTTCTCATTCTATTACTGTTGGTGCTTCAGAAGCAAGTGTTGATGGTTCACCAGGTAGGGAAGAAGGAGAAATCCCTGAATGTGAGTTGGATCCAGATACAAGGAGGAGACTTCTGATTTTACAGCATGGACAAGACAATGGGGTGCACAACTCCAACTCTGCAGATCCTCCATCATCCATGAGGTTTATTCCACAAAGGAGTCCCCAACTTAATCAACATCCCTTTGGATGGGTAGGAGCAGAAGAGAAAATATGCCCCCAGCTTATAAAATCATCACAAGGGCTAGCTTTTAGACCAGAAGCTCAAACTATCGATACTGCTAAGAACAATTCCTATTACGGTGGCCCAGAATATCCTCATGGCGTGGATAGGCATAATTGTGACTCTAGAAGGGGGCTACCTAAAGAGGTACATAGAAGAACTCTGAGACTCCGTTTCTTAATAGAAGCACATGCTAGGATACAGGTTATAGCATTTACATATTTTACAGAAGTGCAATAATTTGTTTTGCCTCATTCATGCTTACGGATAACACTACTTGGGTATTGCATTTCCACTGTCGAAGAATAATTTTTTTCAAATTGACAATATAGCTGGTTTACTTTGACAAGATTTATTAAACTGTATCTGGTGTCTCCCTCCAGGGCTTCCGTGTCAATAATAAGCAGAGGCGTGAGTTTATGTTTCGTGATTACTCTTCCTTTCCAGGTATTCCTATTCTTTGCAACCATTTCACATTTTAGTTTGGCTACATCCATTACATAACATTTACTGGGGATGTCTTTACCCATTTTATAAGAGAATTGACTTATTAAGAAACACATTGCTGTCAATTGAACTTTTAAGTGAAACACTATTGTAGTTCTTATTATAGTTTTCACACCAAAAGATTTCTAGAATGGCTAATTGCAATAATTGGAGAATTTGTTTTACCATATACAATCTATCTGTTTTTGTCGTTTTCTTCAAGAATCAAGTGTGTTTCTTCTTTGCTGTATGCATCTTGTTTCAGAAGCTTAGATGGTTCTTTATTTCTTCTGTTTGTATCATTCTATTGGTATCTGTGTGGTGCATATGACATTAATTCACACAAAAATTATATTTTTTCTTGTAGGGAACCGTACACCACAGCCTGGTTTCATAGCATCTGGAGGTGGGAATAGCTATAATAGGTGAGGTGAAATACAATCAAGAGATTTGCAAATATTCGCAGGGCTTCTTTATATATCCAAGGAAAGGTAACATATCTATTGCAAATATATCAGTATAGTGAAAATGTATTGATTTTGTTTGTGTTAGCAGGAATACAGAGGTTCTTTGTGGAAGAGGAGAAGAGCTTTCTTTGAGAGAAACGAAAAACTCTATAGGGCTTGTTGGAAGACCTTCTACAGGTGACATACAAGTTGCTAGTACATCAGAGCAGACAGTTAGCGTCCAGCATAGGTTAGATGACAACAGGAAAGGATCATGTAATCCGGTTGTTGCACTGAAGGAACTGGTATGAGGATCCTCTGCAATAAGAGTAATAGCTGTTCAGTGTTAATATGTTCTTTCTTTTTTTATTATTATTGAAAGAAGCTTCCATACTTTTCAATTTTCGCATTACTTCTTTTTTAGTACAAATGCTTCTAAGTTATTGTGATTCCTTAAAAAATCTTCTAACGAGTGTTGCAGTTAAAATCTAATCTGTAATTCTTTGTTTTCAGTGCACAAAGGAGGGGCTTAGCCTTGTTTTTAAAAGCCCACCTCCAAATGGGGCTGCAAACATTGGGGAATCACATGCAGAAGTAGTGTCCCTACTCTAAACATTTTGTAACTATCATTTTTATGTATCATGATTTGTAGCACTGGCAATGCCAATTTTCAGTGTATGTTTTGAATTTTTTGGAAGTTTTTGGAATGCGCAGTGCAGGAAGTTTATTTTTCCATAAGAAATGAAAGTTAGGCTGAAGATTATTTTTTTTGTGCTAGGTTGAAGTAGCAGGACAAATCCTAGGGAAAAGCATCAGTCCAACTTGGGAGGCTGCTAAGCTGCAGGTAACTATTTATACTTCCATACTTGTGATAATATAGCTTATTTCTCCTTTGTCCAAATCTGGTTGACCTTTTAGGGTAGATGAAGATGTCATTGTCTGAATCAATCACGGAACTATTCTTTGTCCATATTTCTTCTTTTTGTTTCTGAATCATGTAGGTAATTCTTCCGTATTACAGGTTCATATTTTTCGTTGTTCCTTTGTCGTCAGTTTGTTCATTGCTTAGCTTTCTTGCTCCTTTTCAGGAGAGGTTTTAGGAATTCCTCCATTCCTATTACTCTTACTCTTGTTGTAGGTTTGAACGCACTTTTAAGCCTCATTGACTTATTTTGGTTTTCCATGTAGATCAATATACAGTGGGAGATGCCAGTTATGTTAAAGTTCTGTAATATAGTTTACAATGCAATTTTAGGGTTTGGTTATATTGTAGGATACTTGACTTTAAGTGGTTTAACTGCCAGTTCTTTATACTGTGGACGGTACTGGGGCTTAGTTGTATAATAGAAGTGCAATTTATGTTTTGGACATATATTTCACATCTGTGAGAATAATGCCCTGCTTTGATTCCAGGCTGCAGAAGAGGCTCTTGAGAATATCAAACCAATGATCAACCAATGCGCCCAAAAGCGATTGGGTTCTACAAGGTGAGCAACTTTTTGTGTAGTTAGACTTAGTGATGGTTGTTTGTAACTTTGTAACGCCCTTCAGGGAATTTTAATTAATAAAAAATATATTTAGGCTATTGTGTAGGCAATGTTTGAGGCTTGATGGTTTAATTTGTTATATATTATTCAAAATGAATAGTCCATACCCCCAGAATTTCTTTTGGGGGATTTGTATTATTAATTAGTTAATCTCATTTGAATTACTAGCAGTCGATTTCTCAACTGCTATAGATTCTGGATGTCATGCCTGATCTAATTTCTTATAGATTCCGAATGTCTTGCTTGGCCTGATTTCCAAGTGGCTGATGTCACTTCAGCCAGGTAAGAAGTCCATACTAACTTAAGAATGAATTTCTAGGGTTGCACAACATCAATCGAACAAAAGGATTAAACCGACAGGCTTGCTATGACCGGGGTCTTGAAGTATGTTTTTTTATCATCTTCAAAGGAATGGAAAGAATGAAGCCGTGACATATTTTTACTGGGAGAGAACGTTATAGAAATTATTCATTCTAGAAATTCATGAATCTGTATACTAAAAGCTCATGGAGGGCTCATATATTTTTGGCCTCCAAGCCAATTTTGATGTTGTCATACAAAATTGTAATTTTATGTAATACTGAGGCTCTTGGAGCATAACGCTTATATTTCCAACAATCCAGAGGGAGTGTTGTATTGAATTATGCTTAATGAAATTCAGAATGTGTGCTGGTTTTCAAGGAGTGTGGAAGCTCCAACGTTGTCATCATTAATGCTATGTAATGTATATGATTGTTGATCGAAGTTTTCCCATGTATTGGACTTCACGATATATATGAAAATTAAAAATAGAAAAGAACAATAATAAAGAATATGAGTACGTATATTTTGAAAGGTTATGTATTTTTTCAAAGGGGACATATATAATTTCTTAGAAGATGGCAAAATCTATTAGAATTCAATCTCAGTTCTCGGTCTCAAATGAGAAGAGTCTCATCAAATTTCTATTATGTTCCGTATTTAATAATGTCTTCGTATATTATCAGACTTTTATTAAATATTTAATAATAAGGACATCAGAGTCAAGCTTGTAACCAATGGTATCAAAATCATTAATTTTTTTGTATTTGTTGAATCTTTTGTTCATTTTTTCATTTTCCCATATTTTTGAGTTTCTCAATTCTTATCGTTTTTATTGAAAATGTAGCAATGGAAGGTCTTTTGGCTTCTTCACTAGCTAGTGAAGACCACGAGTTTGTCTTTCTCTAGCATGAGTGCAAATCCATGGGATAGACTTCAGTTTGGATGAATTAATTTCCAGTTTATTGGAATGGTCATCAGGTAGTAGGGTGAATTTATATAAATAGTTAAATTAGGAATGTGAACAGTGATCAAAAGATGAATTGAGCAGTCACACCTTTTTGTATATAACAATAGCCTATCTAATGAAATAAATTGAATCAGTTTTACTGCCTATTGGAGAGTTACTGCCTGGCCTGACATGGTATCAGAGCCAGTTCTCAAAATAAGTTGTAACTCCCTTCATTTTTTGCTACTGTGAGCTGCACGCTGGTCTGAGCACTGAACTGAGCGTTGTTCTCTGTCATTCTCAACTATGCCACTGAGCGTTGTCCCTCTGAATGAATTGGTATGCGTTTAACTGTATTATTGAATGTTGTTTGAATGCTGGTATCTGACATGGTATTGAACGCTAGTATTTGACCTGGTAGCAGTTTCATATTTTTGAACGTTGTTATACGAATATAGTTTCTTTTTCAATGAAAACACTGCGTATTTGAGACAGCATGATAATCCCTGAGATGCGTTACCCTTTATGTGTGGAGATGTGCTGACCTTTTTTGCGTGGAAGTTCTTGTGGCGTTTCAAATGTATTTGTTCTAACAGTTTTGCACGAGCAGTTCTTGTTCTGGTTGAAAATTATTATTGAATCTGAACCTGCTCCTCTACTTAGTGATAGTGATAGTACTGTCTTTCTTCCATTGCAATTTCCGTGAAATTTTGCTCGAATTGCATGACAACCTGTATTTGGATATCTAGTGCATTGGCCATACAATTTTTTCGTTGGTTTGGATTTGTTTTAGATGAGTGGGAAGAATCTGAGAATAACTTTCTTCCACGCATGGATTGAAAATTTATATTATTCGGTATGGTATTGATGATTTGGGACAGCGCGTACTGGTATGACGAGTGATTTCATGGGCAACAAAATAGAGTGGAACAACCGATAGTGAAACAAAAAAAATTGAACACTGTTCGAATGGTGTGTTAAACGATGTATTTGATTCGCTAGATTCAAAATCAGTATGCGCAACTTTAAATCACTGTTTAGATTGGTCCGATATTTTTTACATGAAAACATTGGTGCGGTGAATTTCATGTGTAAGAATAATAATATATTATGGAGTGATAATATATTATTTAAAAAAGAAAGAAAAAAGGAGTGAACGTGACATGAAATTTTATAAAGTTTTTTATGGCGATATGTTATATGGTTGAGAAGTAGAAGGTATAACATATATATTGTTTTCTATCAGCAGAAGTAACTTTTTTTCTTACAGAATGCATTCAATCATCTCCATGGTAGGAATAGTTCTCACTGGCAAGGAGAACTATCCTGAATGGTCCCGGATGAAAAACACACCCTCATCTTCAATGAGTTTGGGAAAGGAGTGTGTGTTGGAGAAGGAGACAATGACCCAGTGCAACCTACCTCAGACAAAGAGTCGTCATTTGGGGAAACAAAGTGACAACAAATCTATGCATTAATCGCAATATTTGTAAATGAAGAGTGATCGCCATATTTTCGTAATATTCAACTGCCTTTGAAGCCCTACAAAACGCTGAAAAAATCATGACTCACATTCTGGCATTGAAGTTGTTCCAACTCATGATTAAATCTCACTCTTTAACTGCAAATAATGATCCCTTGCTCTGCATCTGAAGTAAAAGTCTATAATGCATGATATCAAATCCACTAAGGTTGAGCTGGATATTCCTCTTATTGCTTTTCTCAAGGCACTTTATCCTACTTACTCCAATTATCTTGAGTCTTTGCAAGCAAATGGAAATCTCAAAGATATAACCTTTGACTCTCTTGTGAAAAAGTTTGTTGAAAGAAAGAAAGCTTTTGGAAAGAAGACAACTCCTCAGTGTTCTGAAGAGACTGTGTGCCTTGCTCATAAAGAAAAGCATCATGCTCAAGATTCTACAAGAGGAAGAGGTGGGCGAAGAGGAAGAGGAAGATATTTCAGAGGCAAGGGGGGGCAGAGATTCTCAAGGAGAAAAGGCAGATTTACATTGTATTTGCTGTAAAAGAAATGGATCACATGATGCCTCTACATGCAAGCTACCATGGGACAAAATTGAGCAGAAAAGAAACCAACAAAAAGGTAAAACTGATGATACAGACAAAGGTAAAGCACCTGAATTCGCTTACTATGTTGAGGCACAATGTAACATTGGAGTAAATGAAGATTTGTTTAATGCTTCACTTGCTTCCTGGAAAAATGATTGGTTGCTTGATTCAGGAGCAACCTGTCACATGACTTATAGAAAAGATTTTTTTGAAGATTTCAATGACAATGTTGATGGAGCAGTATACTTTGCAGATCAGTCAAAAATCAAGCGATCAGGGCTTGGCACAATCAGGCTTAAACTGCTTGGTCTTCCAGACTTTCTCCTGGATCATGTTCTATATCTCCCACAACTCAAGAGAAACTTGTTGTCTTTGGTCCACATCCGCCAAGAAGGTCACTCAATTCACATGTTTGATGGCAAGCTTGAGGTAAGAAAAGCATCTGACCACTCACTTGTCATGAGGGGAATAGAAGAAGAAATGCTTCTCAAACTGCAAGGGACATCTACTCATGCACAACATTTCTCATACAATTCTCATCATGAAGAAGGTACACTTACATCATGTTTATTATGGCATGCTAGATTTGGACATTTCAACTATGATAGTCTCCGCTTATTGAAGAAAAATGGTTTTGCTGGTTTGCCTACAATTCCTATAAAACTTAAGCAATGTGATGCTTGCATTCTAGGAAAGCATAGCAAACAGTGTTTTCATGATTCACATTCAAGAGCACATAGGAAACTTGAATTCATTCATTCAGATTTATGTGGTCCAATGCCTGTTTCTTCTGCAAATGGAAATAAATATATCATGACGTTTATTGATGACTACACCAGAATGTGTTGGGTTTATTTATTGAAGAACAAATTTGATGCTTTCCAAACATTCAAGAATTTTCATAAATGGATTGAAAATGATGCACAATCTCATATTGGGTCTATTCGCACTGATAATGGAAAAGAATATACATCAAACGAATTTTAAAACTATCTTCGCCAACATGGGATCAAATATCAAACAACTGTGTCTTATAATCCCCAACAGAATGGTGTAGCTGAAAGAATGAATAGAACAATCTTGAATATGGTACGATCTATGCTTTTCTTAAAAAATGTAAAGATAATGTTTTGGGCTGATGCTGTTCTATGTGTTGCATATATAAAGAATAGATGTCCATCTAATGCTATAAGAAACAAGACTCCTTATGAATTGTGGTATGGACATGTTCCTTCGGTAAAACATCTTAGGGTCTTTGGTTCCACATGTTATGCTTTGATACCAAAGGTACATAGAAACAAACTTGGTGCTAGAAGTTGTAAGTGTATCTCCCTGGAGTATTCAAACACCTCCAAAGCATCTCGCCTCTATGATGAAGTAAATAAAAGTTTGTTGTATTTAGAGATGTAATTTTTCTTGAATCATCCAAATCTGACAATGTTGTTGAGCGGCAACTTGATCGCTTGGATAGATTCGCAAAAACGAAATCATTTCAAGAATTTGATAATTAGATTCCACATCTTGAAGGGGGGATTCCTATTCTAGATCAACATGTGGAATCTTCTTTTGAAGAACACTCTCCCTTGACTGAAACTCCAACAACGGATGATGCTTTAAGTGATGTAATTGATAAAATTGGGAGACTCAATCTTGATTCAGTCCCAACAGAGCAGAAAGGTCCCCCAAAGTGGCTGACGAAGACACTTGAAAGTGTTCATCCTGATGAAATTAGAAAAACAGGAACCGGAAATTCAAACCAACAAAATGGAGGTGATGTAGATGACTCTAATTCACCCGTTGATATGGATGTTTCTTATGATTGTGAATTGAACTTGTCTACAGATTTTGAGCCAACTTCCTTTAAAGAAGTTGTTTCTCATGATGAATGGAAAGAAGCGATGCAAAAGGAGTATGATGCCCTCATAAAGAACGGCACTTGGAAGCTGGTTGATCCTCCATTTGGAACCAAACCAACTGGCTGCAAGTGGGTCTACAAGAACAAGTACAAAGCTGATGGCTCACTTGACAAGCACAAAGCTAGGCTTGTGGCAAAAGGTTTTGCACAGAAGGAAGGGGTCGATTATGAGGAAACTTTTGCCCCCACAGCAAAATGGGCCACCATCCGGACACTCTTTGCACTAGCAGCTCAGAACGGTTGGAAAGTCCATCAAATGGATGTAAAAACTGCCTTCTTGAATGGAGATCTAAAAGAAAATGTTTTTATGTCCCAGCCTGAAGGATTTGCTGTGAAAGGACATGAACATAAAGTATGCAAACTTGTGAAGTCCTTGTATGGCCTCAAACAAGCACCACGAGCCTGGTATGGAAAGCTAACTGAGCATCTTCTGAAACTCAACTTCAATCATTTTGATCTTGATGATGCAACTTTATTTGTCAAGAAAGTTGGCAAAACAGTTGTATATCTTGTGGTATATGTAGATGATCTTTTAATGACAGGGAACAATGAAAGTTATATTGCATCCATAAAGAAAGAATTAGGAAAAATCTTTGAAATGACTGATTTGGGCTATGTTCATTACTATCTTGGCATTGAAGTAACCCAACATTCAAAATCCATATTTCTTTCTCAAAAGAAATACATTGGAGATTTGTTAAAAAGATTTGGCATGACAGAATGCAATCCTCTTTCTACTCCAATGGAACAAAACTTGAGGCTCACATCTATTGAAGGAAAAGAATTTGAGGATGCAACAAAGTACAGATAGCTTATAGGAAGTCTCATCTATCTCACTACTACTAGACCAGACATTCATTTGCTGTTGGAATCCTCTCCAGGTTTATGCAAAAGCCTTGTGAGGGACATTGGTCTGCTGCAAAAAGAGTTCTAAGGTACTTGAAGGGAACTCAAGACCTTGGAATCAAGAATACACAGGTAGACGACTTCACCTTGATTGGATACTCTGATTCAGACTTCGATGGAGACAAAGAAACTGGAGTATCTACTTCAGGATATGCTATGAGTCTTGGATCAGGAGCTGTCTCTTGGAGATCACGCAAACAATCAGTTCCAGCAGATTTCACAACAGAAGCAGAATACGTGGCAGCAGCTGAAGCAACGAAAGAAATTGTGTGGCTCAGAAAAATTCTTGAAGATTTGCAAGTAAAACAAGTACAATCAACTCCACTCATGATTGACAACACCTCTGTGATAAAGTTGGCCAAGAACCCAAAGTTCCATGACCGTACAAAGCACATCAATACTAAATATCATCTGATCCGACATCATGTTGAGGCCAAAACAATCCATCTCCGTCATTGTTTCACAAATGAGCAAATTGCAGACATCTTCACCAAAGCGCTTGGAAGAGAAAAACTTGAAAGATTCAGGACGATGCTTGGACTCACCAACATCTCTTCAGATTAAGGGGGGGAATGTTGACACCTAATCTTCACGATTGGATGAATTTATGTAAATAGTTAAATTAGGAATGTGAACAGTCATCAGAAGATGAACTGAGTAGTCACACCCTTTTGTATATAGCAATAGCCTACCTAATGAAATGAATTGAATCAGTTTTACTGCCTATTGGAGAGTTATTGCCTGGCCTGACATCTATAGGACGAGGTGGCAATTACAATTTGTTTGGCTTGTGCACTAGCTAGTGAAGACCACGAGTTTGTCTTTTTCTAGCATGAGTGCAAATTCATGGGATAGACTTCAGTTTGGATGAATTAATTTCCAGTTTATTGGAATGGTCATCGGGATTGCATGTGTAGTGTTGGAGTTTCAGTTACGTTGAGTATTCCTCAGTTTGGCTATAGGAGGTGGCAATTACAATTTGTTAGAACGAGTTTAGTTCTCAGTTAACTTGCAATCACAACTAGAGAGAATAAAGGAGGAACTTGAGCTAGTTAATTGGGACTTGCTCAAAATTGTGTGTGAGGTGCCCAGAATTGAGAAGCTTGTGCACTAGGAAATAAGAGATTTGTGCTATAAAATACGAGAAGTGCGCAAGGAAATAGGAGTAGGAAAAATTTTCAAGGTCAGCATAAGGACAAATTGCCCTTCCTCCAACACACATAAATACTAGTGACCTCAAGCTTATTGGGACATCATCACAACACATAATCTCTTCTCTAAAATTTGATTGGTTCATACATGTTTGAGGCGGCTTTCATTTCACACGCGCGAGGGTCTAAGGAGATATTTTTTGCGTCGACTTTTCAACGAGAAGGTGTGACTTTAGTTTGACTTCATCATTTGACTTGATTTGACTCGGAAAATTTTGATTTCTTGTGTCTAGAGTTGATTAACGCAAATTGAGGTGATTTGGGTTGTTTGACTAGCTTTGACTTTAGGGTTGACTATGGGTTTGATTGTAGAGAAAATTGCAGATTTTGACCAAGTTTGATTGGGTATTTTTGGACTATTTTGGGTTGACTTTAACTAGCATTTGAGGCCCTTTTTTGTTGATTTGACTGAGTTGTTTGGAAGGGTTGAATGTTGACTTTGTGATTGGTTAAGGCACACTTTCACTGTTGTTGACTTGGATAGATTGCAAGTTATGACAATTGACCAAATTTGGCTTTCTTCATCATTGGCACATTGAATTTAGGTTTGTTGATTGGTTGATAAGTCAAGGCTTTAACTCTGACTCTTGTTTATGGATTTGGGCTCATTATACTCTCTGCTCAACATTTTATGACAATCTAATAGAAGAAGAATTTTCAAAGGGTTTTCCCCATGGGGTTTTTCCCTAGTCTTTGACCAAATTGGTGTTTCTTGTTGATGTTCTAGATTATCTCCTATTGTCATTGAATGTACTATTCTATCTCTAATTACTATTAATCATTAGAAGAATTAATTATAGTTGAAAAGATTGCCTATTGAAGAAGTGAATTGGGCTAAAGTAATTGATATAGCATAGAGCAGTGAAAAGTTAACATGGTATCAGAGCTAAGGAGACAAGAGCTAGAGCAATCATCTTTGGAAAGGTTGAAAGGATCTATCTGAATAGTTCAAGATGTCTACTTCATACTTCAAGGAGGAAGAAAAGTTGAGATATTCATCAAATTTTGTTGTATGGAAAATAAAATTGGAAATCATATCGGAGGATAATGATGTTTTGGAATACATACAAGGAAAGCTTCATGTGCCCTTGGAAAATGCTCATGTTGTTGCCAAGATCAAGTAGAAGAAAGGTGAGTTAAAAGCAAAAAAAATATTGTTGATGGTTTACAAGATCATTTACTTGTCTATGTTGGAAATTTGAAGAAGTCCAAGGATATGTATGATAAGCTAGTTAGCATGTATGAAGTCAACAATTTGAATGAAATCATCTTCTTGAAAGATCAACTCAAAGATATGAAGATGAGTAAAGGAGAATTTGGGCAATCTTATATTATGAGGATATCTCATCTTAGAGATCAATTGTAGAGAGTTGGGGAAATTGTACTTAACATGGAGTTGGTGTCGGTAACTCTTAGAAGTCTCCCTCCTGTTTGCAAAACCTTCATTACCGCCATAAACAATAACAATAGTTTCCTGTCATTTGATGAGCTAGTTGGAAAATGCACTCAAGAAGAATCCACGATGATTTCAAGAGGTAGAATTCAAAAACATGAAAAAGGAGAGCCCTTTCATTTTGTTGCACATACAAGAAAAAGAAAGGAAAGGGAGGGCCGTCAAAATCAAAGAAGTCTGCTCCTTGAAACTCTAATAGAAGGAATGGAAGGGAAAAGGGATCGTCACATTGAATGTTACAATTGTCACAGGAAAGGTCACTATGCTCGAGATTGCCTTGAGAAGAACAATTTTCTAAGATACAACACTCGAAGCAACAATAGCAAGTATAATAATCGATGACGAAGGAATTATTGAAGGAATCATCGAGATGGAAGAAATGAGAGAAGAAGAAGAGATGCTCTGGATGATTGTAAAGAAGTTTGTCATCTTCAAAAGAAGTCAAGAACCTCCAGGTATGAAAGTAATGTTGCTACTAGTCAATCTAAGTATATTCTTATTTTTGCCCTCTCCAGCTCCCCTCCAAATTCATATGATAGTTGGCTAGTGGATAGTGAGGCCTCTCGACACTTCTCTAGATATAAGGAGGTCCTCTCAAATCTGGTTGAGAGGGAGACAAGTTTGAAGATTATTTTTGGAGATAATATTGAAGATCCTATCAAGGGCTTTGGATCCCTCAAATTTGATTTGAACTCAGGGGAATCCATTATTCCTCATGAAGTGATGTATGTTTTGGAACTAAAGTAGAACCTAGTATATATTTCTGCCTTGGAAGACAAAGGAATGAGAGTAGCCTTAATAAAAGGAAAAGTCCTCACTTGGCCAAGGGAATCTCGAATGAAAGCTGCGTTTACATTGGGGCCTAGAGTAGGATTCTATAGAGTCACTGAAAGACACCTTCTAACAATGGTCCACGATACTAATCATCAAAGCGAGCAATGGCACCAAATATTGGCACATCTACACTATGAAGCTCTTTTGAAATTGAAGAAATTGGTCTTTGGGATCCTTGATGTACAAGCTCAACATGATGGAGTATGTCAAGGATGTGCCAATGGAAAGGTCCCCTCTAGTAGGAATAAGACTAATGATATCTTCCCACTCATTCATTTTGACATATTGTGGACCAATGCCCATACATTCTCTTGGTGGCCATCTCATCGATGATTTCTCAAGGAAGACATGGATATATTACTCGAAGCACAAGGCTGAGGCCTTCAATATGTTCAAGGACTTCAAGGCTTTGATTGAAAATCAAATAAGGAAAAAAATTGAAGCCTTCAAGTTTGACAATGGTGGAGAGTACATTTCAAATGAATTCACGGATTTTTGCAAGAAGGTATAAAAAAGGAGACTATTTTTCCCTATAATTTCAAACAAAACGGAGTAGTAAGAGAAATAATAGGGCTATTGTGGAAGCTGCTAGAGCCATTTTCCATGATCAAAAAGTTGTCGAAGTTCCTTTGGGGTGAAGGGACAAATACAACGGTATATGCTCAAAATAGGGTTCCTCATCAAGCATTGGACAACAAGACTCTCGAAGAAGTATTCAGAGGGGTTAAGCCTGACGTTGGTCATCTCCGGATATTTGGCTGCCCCATATATTTCCATGTGTTGAAAGACAAGAGAAACAAGTTGGAAGCCACTGGAAGAAGAAGTCGATTTGTTGGGTATTGTGAAGATTCTAAAGCATTTATAATATATATTCTTGGTTAAAGGAAGGTTGAAATTAGAAGGGATGTAACATTCGATGAAGATGTTGCCCTTGGAAAAGCAAGGACCTTCCTCTGCCTCCTCCTGAGAAGAAGAGTGATGATATGGATATTTTAGAAGGTCCTTTTGTGCTTGAATCCAAGAGACATTGTTGATGATCCCATGGAGCCCATGGACCCCTTAGATCCTCCTCCATGTGATCCCCTTGCCATGAAGAGGCCACTTTGGCTTTGTGACACATTACAATATGTTGAAAGATATGTTGTTTCCTGTGTAACATTTAGAAAGAGCAAGAAGCTATGCAGGTATTAGGGATATGTTGTAGCGACGAGTAATATGATTCAAGCTAAGCCTCCCACCTTTGAACAAGTCGTAAAAGAATAAGTTTGGAAATATGCCATGGCCGAAGAATACAAACCAACTATGAAGAATGATGTATGGGATGTTATTTCAAGACTGAAGGGGAAATCAGTGGTGACTTCAAAATGGATATTCAAGATCAAGCATGGAGCCGATGGAAGCATTAAGAAATAGAAGGCAAGGTTCATGGCAAGAGGATTCTCCCCGAAAGAGGGAGAAGATTATGATGATATCTTTGCTCTTGTGGCCCGATATACCACCATTTGTTGATAGTTGTCTTTGTTGCAAGTCAAGGATGGACCCTTCACCAAATGGATGTGAAGCCGACATTCTTTCATGGCATGTTACAAGGATAAGTTTACATTGAGCAGCCATAGGGATTTGAAGTGAAGGATCGAAAGACACATGTTTTCATGTTGAAGAAGGTGTTATATGGCTTGAAGTAGCCACAGAGCATGGTGCACCCATATAGATAGTTACCTGGTGAAGTTTGGATTCACAAGAAGCAGTGTCAATCCCAACCTCTACTTCAAGGTGGTCCAAGCTATGCCTTTGATTTTGGTTTTATATGTTGACGATCTATTTTTGACAAGTAATGAGCTCCTAGTGATCAAGTGTAAGAGGGGGAGTTGGCCTATGAATTTGAGATGAAGGACCTTGGACTCATGCACTACTTTCTAGTCCTTGAGGTGTAGTAAAGGCTCGGTGAGATTTTCCTTTCTCATGAAAAATATGTTGGAAAGATTTGGAATAACAAAATGCAAGTCCTTGGCCACACCAATGGAAATGAATTTCAAGAAGCTATATGGAGAAGTTGCAGAACCTTATTTAGCAAATCCATCTGAGTATAGACAGTTGATTGGGGCTCTTATGTTCTTAGTGAACACCCATCCAAACATGTGCTATGTAGTGAACAATTTGAGTCAATTCACGACCGAGCCTCTTCATGCACATTGGGTTGTTGCTAAACATATTTTGAGATATTTACATTGGACGATTATGCTTGGTTTGAGATACACTGTCGGAGATGTGAGACTTCATGGATATAACAATGAGGATTGGGAAGAAAACATTGTTGACAGGAAGAGCACTTTAGGTTGTTGTTTTAGCCTTGGATCTGTCATGATATCTTGGATGAGCAGGAAACAAAAGTTTGTAGTTTTGATTGCCATCAAGGCAGAGTATATTGTCGTTAGCAAGGCTAGTTGTGAGGCAGTTTTGTTGATGAAGCCCTTTCGAGAATTGTTTGAATAGGTCTTGGACACTACAGTGATATATTGCAACAAAAAAAGTGGGATCTGATTGGCCCTTTGGAGAGTTGTTTGAACAGGGCCTAGACACTACAGTGATATATTGCAACAAAAAAAGTGGGATTTGATTGGTAGAGAATCCCATATTTCATGACAAGTTCAAGCATATAGAGATGAGGTATTGTTACATTCGGGACATGGTATAGAGAGGAATCATTAGACTCCCATCACATATCGATAAATGAGTAGATAACAGATATTCTCACCAAGGATTTTTCAAAAGGGAAGTTCTTGATCTTCAGAGAGAAATTTGGACTGATAGATGGGATCCCTTCGGATAAGGGGTTTCGCTAATCGAGGACACTAAGCATAGCTCTTCCCCCTTGGTTGAGCCCTCAAGGTGGTAATGGAGCGTTTAGGGCTCTTCAGGTTGAGCGATCTCTGGACAATAGGTGTGTGTGATTCCTACTCTTGTAATAGGTCAGGTATCTCCCCTTGTCACCCATAGGGTGTGCGTGATCGTTGTCCTTTATGACAAGTCGGGTATCTCCCCTTGTCTTGGTCTAGTAGAATATACCCCAGTTGGCATCATACCCACAAGTCGGCCTTGTTGGGATTGTCCCTTCCTGTCTGGTTAACGGGTTCAGGGTGTGTGGTCTTTACTTTTGGTAAGTCAGGTATTTCACCCAAGCTCTGATTATGATGCAGGTGTTCTACCACATGACTCTTGAGGGTCATTGTTGGGACGATCGGTAGGCAATAGGATGGATGTGATCATTACCTCTTATAGCAAGTGGTATCTTTCCCATTGGTTGCATAATGGGATGGTTATGATCCTTGTTTGGTAAGTTGTATCTTGCCTACTGCTCTATAGAGGGTGGTAGCTAAAATTCCTACGTGATTCTTCTTCTTTAGATTCGAGAATGATTCAACAAATAGAGTTGAGCAGAGATGAGACATTATTTGATACTTGCGATGATCACATGATGCAGTTGGAATATCTCCCTGACTGAGAGGGAGTGTTAATTTGGCAGCTCAGTGACAAATTCCAATCATGGGACGAGATTCCTCTTTTTGAGAGGACCAAAATTGACCTTTGAAGCATTGAATTTGGATGAGGGAAACTGTATTTTTTGAAGTCAAGCCCAGAGGTACTCATTGTCAAGGTCGACCTAAGGACAAATTGCCCCTCCCCAACACATAGAAGTACAAGTGACCTCAAATTCGTTTGGACATCATCACAACACATCATCTCTTTTTCTCTCTGAAATTTGATTAGTTCGTACCACTGTTAAGCAACTTTTCATTTCACACGTGTGAGGTTCCAAGGAGACATTTTTTTGTTAACTTTTAAGCTGGAAGGTTTGACTTTAGTTTGAGTGAGTTTGACTTAATCGTTTGCCTTGCTTTGATGATTTCTTGAGGCCGAGTTGACTGGCGCAAAAACAAAGGTGATTTGGTTTATTTGACTAGTGTTAACGGCAGAGAAAATTGCAAACTTTGATCAAGTTTGACTAGGTATTTTTGGGTTGACTTTGGCCAACACTTGAAGCCGCATTTATTGTTGATTTGACCACATTGTTTGGAAGGGTTGACCACTGAATTTGTGGACTGGTTAGGGCACTTTGACTATTGTTGACTTGGACAAAATTGCAAATTATGACAGTTGACCAAATTTGACTTTCTTCATCATTGGCACATTGAATTTTGGTTGGTTGATTGTTTTATAAGTCGAGGCTTTTTTTTTTTCTTTTTTTTTTTAACATCGTCGGTTGCTATATTGCGTTTCGAAAAAAGGATAAGATAGAGACAACTCTCCTGTAGTACATGATTATTCGCCGAGTGGTGCTAGGAGTGAAGGATTTACAATAGGATCCTCCAGGTTCCCGCCACTTAGGCTTTGAGGTGAAAGCTAAACTGGAGTATATTCGGACAAATTGAAGAACTAAAAGGCAACATTTGCAGAACATTTTCACTCAATATTAAGTTGATTGATATGCCTGACTATGATAACTGAGTAGAAGCCTGATTTTCCAAATTGTAACTCTTGACTGATCCGCGCCAAAAAGAGGAGAAGCCTGATTGCCTATCTGTAGAGCCTGGCTGACCTGTGACAAAGAGGAAGAATATGAAAAATCCTGAAAAGGAGAGGGGTCTGAGGCTCGATCTTGGTACGCTGTTGTGGGGACGCTGATCCTGGAGCACTGTAAGTGAGATATGCTACCTGGAGAGAGGATCCATGAGGGAGGGGTGCCCGAAAGCATCCAGGGGAAGGGGAATCTGAGACAGGGGACATATATAGGTCCATATGATCGAGCGTTCAATTGAGAAGAAAGGGAGAGAGGTGGGCTTATGGAAGAGCAAGCACTGAAGTGAGAATGCAGGAGCGAGGAGGTCTGAAAGAGGAGCGACCGCCTAGCTGATGTCTTGTGCACATGAATTTTATGAATGCACCAGACCCTTTTGTCTGTCAGTCACGATGAGAGAGTTATAATTCTTTGATCCTACCACTATGTCTGAACTTATAGGATTATTGCAAAGCTGATTGTGAGAAATGTTGTAAACAGTCATGGCAAATGGTGATATGTCTCCACTCCCTTGCAAACTAAACAACCCTGGGGTCTGGCGCACGCCTTATTGGCCTGTTTATCTGCATCTTTTTTTAGGCTGCGCAAAACATGATGGAAGCACAGATCTTTCACATGGTGAGCTAGGCTTTGACAGCGGCTTAAAGTCTGCTGGAGGCACACATTGAGGGGGTCTCTCTTCTGGACCATTGAACTAATGACCACTGCTGAATCTCCAAAGATGGAGGCTACATTAGTGCCAAGATTTCCAAGCTGAAGAAGTCCCTAATATAGGGCCAGGGCTTCTGCCCTGTTGTTGGAGATGTGTCCAAGACCCCATTCATATGATAAAACTATTTCTCCATTTCCTCCAGCCCCTGCAGCCCCTGGATTTGACTTTGAAGCTCCATAAAAAAAACATTGTACCTTTTGGAATTTTGGATCCAAGCAACAAACTCATTTTCTTTGAGTCTTATTTTCCAGTTCTGAGGGACAGTGTTTTGCCTGTTGCTAGCTATGCTACCTATGTGCCTGCTGTTGTTATTGTCCAACAAGTGACCAATTGAACTTCGTTCTTCCACACTGAGCTTGGTGATGTCTATACCCCTCTGATTTTTTGCTGATATGGTTTCAAGGGCGAGGCCCCTTGCTTTGTTGCAGAGGCTTCTAGTATTCAATCCATTGTCTTTAAAAACTTTTCGATTGCGAGCCAACCAAATACTCCATAACATGGTATAAGGAAGAAGGTCCCAAACCCTCTTCACTATACTGTTCTTCGTTCGATGCCAGGGGAAATTCTTTTTCCATTTGTGCACAATTTCTCCTATGGTTATTTGGCTGGTCCACGGAATCTGGTTATTCTGAGACAAGTTTCCCCAACATTCAGTAACATAGGGGCAGTCAATAAAAAGGTGGTGGATGGTTTCCTCAGCAACCAAACAATTGGGACAACGAGAAGGGTCGATGATACCACGCCTTTGAAGATTTTCGGCGGTAAGAATATTGCCTTTAAGAAGGGTCCATATAAAAAAATTGATTTTTGGAAGGGCCTCAGACTTCCAAACAACCTTCCAATGATTCTAGATTGGCATCAGATGGTTGCTGCTGCAGAGGGATTGGTGAGCAGCCTTAATGGTATAAAGAGATCTAGAAGGGTCCCATCTCAATCCATCTAACTCATTTTTTTTACAGGGGCTATCTTATGCAAGTGGGACTGAAGGGCTGACAAATTGATTTTTAGATTATTGGGTATAACAGGGAAGGACCATCCAGACCATAGAAGGGTTGAAGGATCCCATCGAGAGATCTGATCGAAATGGTGAATACCAGCGCTTTCAAAAAAGGAGAGGATGGGATTGACTCCTGCTTGCGTATTGATGGGTTGTTGTCCCATGATTTTGTCTGCTCCAATGTTGGTGCTTGCTCCTCCCTTAGGAATTTTGGAGGTATTTTGGGCAATTATAGGAATTACTTTTTTGCATAAGCGCCAGATTTTGGTGGAGTCTCTGTTGGGGATGTCTTGATCGAGGAGCTGTTGCCTTGGAAAATTTAAATATTTAATTTCCAGAACCCTTTTCCACCAAGCAGGAAGACCAGTTATTAGTCTCCAAACAATTTTACCTCTGAAAGCTAAGTTGAGAAATCTGGGCGATCTGATGCCAAGACCACCACGGTCCTATGGCTGAATTACTTGCGTCCATCTGATCAAATTAAATTTCTTTTTGTCCTGTTTCCCTCCTTGCCACAAGAAATGACGAAGGATGCCATCCATTTTGTGGTGGAAGGAGGCAGGGGCTTGACGAAGAGTAAATTGGTATAAAGGCAAAGAGGATATACCAGATTTAAGAAGGATGAGGCGACCAACTGGGTTCAACCATATTGAACCCCATTGCTGGACTTTCCTTTTCATCTTATCGATTATAGTGTCCCAGACTTCTGCCCTCAAGGGCCCTGCGCTTACAGGAATGCCCAGATATGAAAAATGATTCCAATCATAGTTGCATGTGACCCCAAATGTTGCTTCTATATTGTGGAGGACCTGCGCTGATGTGTTCCAACCGTAACTGAAACTTTTTTGCTGATTAACCAGGCCACCAGAGTAATCCATGAATTTGTCCAAAAGGACTTTGAAGCACCTAGCTATTGTGATGGAAGCCCCCCCAATTAGCAGGGTGTCATCTGCAAATTGCGAGTGATTTATATTCTTGACTCCATTCCCAAATTTTATTCCTGTTATAAGGCCAACTCTCCGATGGAAGTCCAACGCTTTGCTAAATGATTCAGCCATCAGAATGAAAAGATAAGGTGAGAGGGGGCAGCCTTGTCTTAGACCACGGGTGGATTGGAAAGCTTCACCTGGTCTGCCATTTACGAGGGGGGTGATCCATGGTCTGGTGATACAGGCTTTGATGAGGTTCAGAAAGCCTGCTTCGAATCCCATCTTCTTTAGGGCAGCAAAGAGAAAAGAGTGCCTCACTCTATCAAAAGCGTTGGCCAAGTCCAGTTTGAGAACAAATCCTTTCTCGTTCTTGGACTGGCTCGAATGAATGGCTTCTTGTACTAAAAGAATGGAGTCAGATATATGTCGATTTGCTAAAAACCCCCCTTGGTTTTCAGAGGTGAGGGATGGGAGAAAGGGTTTGAGGCGGGAAGCGATGACTTTGGATAGAATTTTGTAGGAAGAATTACAAAGGGATATTGGTCGGAATCTGGCAAATGAAGAGGGCCGGTTTTCTTTTGGTATGAGGGCCAGATGAGTGGCATAGGTGTATCCCCCTACTTTACACTTTCTTTGGGTCCACTTTAACATTTTTATCAGATCTTTTTTTATGATTCCCCAGAATGTTTGATAGAAACATATGGGGAAGCCATCAGGACCTGGGGCTTTATCAGGTTGAAGAGCCCATACCGATCTGCTGACTTCTTCCTCGTCGATCTCTTTGGTTAAGTTGTCATTTATTTGTTTGCTTATCCCCACAGGTGGATGCTGTAATAGCTTTGTATAATCCTCCTAATCTTTGGTTTCTGTTAGAAGGTCTCGAAAATGCCTTGTTGCTGTCCTTCGGATGGCGTCCTGGTTTTCTTGCTTGTTTCCTTCAGCATCTATAATGGAGCTTACACCATTCCTTATCTTTCTAGCAGTTGTTTGTTTATGAAAAAAAGTTGTGTTTCTGTCTACAACCTGTAGCCACAATTGCCTCGATTTTAGCCTCCATTTTAATTCCTCTGCTCTTTTAACTCGGTACAGTTGTGAATAGAGGTCATTTTCGTGTTGTTTGCTTTCTTGGGTGAGTCCAAACTCCTCTATCGCTCTTTGCGTGCTATTGAGATTATTTTTAAGCTCCTTTTTTTCCTCTTCAGGTTCTTTATAGCTTGTTTTGGCCCATTCTTTAATTCCCTGTTTGGTTCTTTTTAATTTGGACTCCCAAATGAATCCAGGGGACCCTTCGACATGTTGACTCCAGGTACTAAGAACAATTTTAGATACTGATGGTATGTTGTTCTAAAGATAGCTATACCTGAAGGGTATAGGCCCAAAATTTCTATGATTCTCCAGCGTGAGCGTAATAGGAAAATGGTCTGAGACAGGGCATGTCAAAATGTTGGCATATCCAACCGAAAACATGGAAAGCAGTGAAACGTTGATTAAAATTCTGTCTAATCGCTCCATAATGTTGCCTGCGCCAATCCTGCGGTTGCTCCATGTGTATCTCCAATTTTTTGGAACAATGTCCATTAGTTCATATTCTTGCATGATGTTTTCCAAGTGGATTTTGTAGGGGTCAGAAATGAAGCTGTCGCCTCTCTTTTCATTGGCATGGAGGATAAGATTGAGATTGCCTCCCAAAATAGTGTTAGAGCTCCCTTCTTCGTCAATGTTAGACTTTAGATTGCGCCAACAACAATCCTTGTCTCTGTAATGGTTGGGCACATAGATATTGTAAATAATTACAGTTTGCTTATCTTCTTTGTTTTCCAAGACTGTTTTGATCCAGTGATGGTTGATGGTTTCCGAGTTGCAGTTCCATATGCTATGATTCCACATAGTGGCTATACCTCCTGAAGCTCCTCTTGCTTCACTGATGCTTCCTTTAAACTGTTTCTGTTGTTCTATAATACCATTCATTTCCCGCTAACCTTGCTTTGTTTCTTGTAGAAAAATAATTCCGGGCTTCTCGTGATGTATGAGATCTCTAAGGGCTACTATCTTGGAGGGGTGCCCAAATCCCCTGCTATTCCAAGACAAGATTTTTATCATTGCAAATGTGATATCCGGGGTGGTGCTCGCCCCCCTTGTTCCTTGTTGTCAAGCTGACTCAGGATGAAAGATTATATGGGTGTCTGAGTTCCCATAGCTATATCTTTCTGCGCGCTCTCGTCCCGATGCTACTTGGCGGATTTCCTGCCCGGACCAGGCTTCTTATAAGTGTCACTTGATCCTCCATGATCTTTGGAAGAGCTCCTGGTGATTCTGTTTAAAGGAGGGTCCAGAGGGGGCTGTGAGGAGATGATCAGGGGCAGGGAGGATTTGGTATAGCTTTGGGGGAGGCTATCATGACAGGGAGGGTCGAGGGGATGGCCTTCAGGGAGAGAAAGAATAGAAAAGGGGTTAGATGAGGGGGGCGGAGGAGGGGAGCAGGGGGGAGATATGGAGGGTGCAGGAGGAGAGGGGGGAGGAGGACCTTTTGCTGAGGCCGATGGATCTACTTCAAGGGTGGCTTTAACCAGGGGGGCCGATTTTTTTTTTTTAACAACTTCCCATTGTTCCTCTTGAGGACCGTTTTCTACATTAATAAGCTTAGTACATCGATTTGCAAAGTGGTCGTACTCGTGACATACCTTGCACTTGAACGGGATCTGCTTGTAGTCCAGTAGCTAAATATGGCTCTAATCGTCCACTTTGAGCTTGGTGGCTTCAGGGAGGCCTTTGCCGAGGTCCACTTCCACACAGATCCAAGCACAAGCTTGCATGTTGTCCTTTGGCTCGCTACGATCAACATTTTTGCCCACTACATTCCCTATGGCTCGAACTGAATCGTCCCCCCAACAATGAAGGGGGAGATGAGGGAGCCGGACCCACACTGGGATAGCGTTGGGGACATCGAGCTCAGGATCAAAATCAGGGGTCCATTTATTGAGATACAGGCCCCTAGAGTCCATGAAATAGGGCCCGTTTCTGAAAATTAAATCCTTGTCTTCTTTGGGTTCAAAATGAAATTTGAAATACCCTTTCTCACAGAATTTGATGGATATTTTCCCTTGTATCTTATCTGACCAGTTTCTCTCAACCCATCTCTGGACGGTTTTCGGAGAGGGCCAGAGGCCCGTGAACTGACCAATGTGTCCTTTTTCTGCTAGCGAAAGAGCGGCCAAGCGAGGTAGGGCAGGAAGCAAGAGAACTTCTTGAAGGCCATCGAGATTCTTGACAAATTTTGTAACAGCGGGTCGAGGGCGTTGAGGAGGCAGAGATTTTACTAAGTTTGAGAACGCCTGTTGTATGTCGATCCCCTCCGGTGGAGCCTCCAGAGGGGCCATGAGCAATAAACAAAGAACCAAACGGCTACGTAGCAGGAACCCTATCCGCACGTAGCAGCTCGATCGCACCAGTGACAGGTCAAGTCATAAAAACCACTTGGAATTATTATTTCAAATATTCTAATATACATGTCCTATTGATAAGTCAAGGCTTTTACTTTGACTCTTGTTTATGGATTTGGGCTCATTGTACTCTATGCGGAACATTTTATGTCAATTTAATAGAAGAAGAATTTTCAGACGGTTTTACCCCTTGTGTAGTTTTTCCTAGGTCTTTGACCAAATCAGTCTCTTGTTGATGTTCTTGATTGTCTCCTACTGTCATTGAATTTACTATTCTATCTTCAATTACTATTAATCATTGGAATAATTAATTATTTTTTAAAAGATTGTTTATTGAAGAAGTGAATCAAGCTAAAGTAATTGATATAGGATAGAGCAGTGGAAAATTAACTCCTCGAACTTCTAGCCATGGAAGGAGCAAATCTCAGTGGTGGAGGATAATGGGGTGTTAGAATTTGTGGTGAATCGAATAAATCCACCTCAAGATCCCATACAGTTGATCCAGAATAACAAGAATGACACCAAGGCCGAGAGGATCATTCTTGAGGGGGCCAAAGATCATATTGTCCCTCATCTACATGGGAAGAAGATATCATACGAGATGTGGAAATTCATCTTGGATTTGTATCAAGGTTCTAGTGATGCCATGAAGCTTGCATTGAAGTAAGCTAAGAAATAGTTGGATGAGCAAAGGAGAGCCCATCATTACATACCTTTCTATTTTCATTCAGTTTCAGAATGGGCTACTTGGAGTTGGTGAGACTATAGCAGACAATGACCTTGTGTGTCTTGTGCTTCTGGGACTTCATAAGTCTTGGGAGAATTTCCAGGAGGCATTGAATGGAAAAAAGAATCTTCCCATCTGGGAAGGGCTATGGTCAGAATATGTCCAAGAAGAAATCCAAATAGGGACGAGAGCTGGTAGATCAATGAAGGCAAAGGAGGAGCATAAATTTTCCTTGGCAGACAAAGTTGACAAAGCCAAGGGAAAGAAGGGCTAAGGAAAGGCAGAGTCCAGTCAAAAGGGCAAGAAGAAGAAGACAGATCTGAGCAAGATCAAATACTTCCATTGTCACCAGTTCAAGCATTATGCCACTAAGTGTCATCACTGGAAGAAGGGGTCTAGTGAGGACCATGTGGCAACCTCAGTTGAAGTAGATGCATTTTCTTCTTAGTTCAAGAAAGACTTTTCATTGGTAGCTTGCATGCTAAGCTCGATAGGCAATAGCGTGTTGTACATTGATTATGGAGCATCCTTCCACATGACTGTGAACAAGGAGTATTTCAGCTAGTTGAAGGAGAAGGACATATAGTTTCAATTTGAGCTAGGAGATGATGACAAGTACTTGACTAAGGGAGTAGGTACTGTTAGTTTTGAGAGGGAGTCTAGTAGCTCTCTCCATCTCAGGGATGTCCTCTATGTTCCAAGCCTTAAGAAGAACCTTGTTTATGTTGCTACCCTAGAGGACAAGGGCTATGATGTCATCTTAAGGAGAGGTCAAGCTTAACTCAAGCACTTAGCTTATGGATCAATGAAGCAAATTGGTGTGAAGATGAAGAATCTCTACATGTTGCAGGTTGAGACATGCATAGGCTTGAGTAGCAAGGTAGGAAGTATGTAGAGCAGAGATGTGGGAGAACTTTGGCACAGACGCACGGGGAATTTTCATCATGGGGCATCAAAGATCCTTCAGCAGATAACCACAGGACTACCAAAGGGCATATTTGACCAACATGATTTGTGCAAGGGTTGCACACTTTGCAAGTATGCCAAGTCATATTTTCAGCGCTGAGACAACAAAGCCAAATAGATATTGGAGTTGATACATTCATATGGGGTGGCTAAGAGGAAGAATAACAACATATTTGGAGTGGCCAAGGCCATGTTGCATGGCTTGGGCATGCTCATGTTCTTGTGGCAAAGGCTTGCAACATCGCAGTGTTTCTGAAGAACAGGGGTCCACACAGGTTGCTTAGATAGGTTGCACCAGAGGAGGTTTTCACAGTCAAGAAGCCTGATGTTTCTCATTTTCGCTTCTTTGGCACCAAAGTTTGTTGCCATGTGTCCATAGAGAGTAAGAAAAATCTAGAGCCCACAGTTGAAAAGGGAATTTTCGTGGGTTACAGTGAGACATCTCAGGCGTACATGGTATATATGCCATCACTCAAGAAGAGAATTATCAGACGTGGCATGAGGTTTGAGGAGGATATAATCTTAGGGATTCCTTGGAGCGATAGCAGGTTGGAGACGTCGAGGAGTTACTCGCACCCAAGCAAGAGCCTCAACTAGTATCATAGTTTGAGTCTCAACCAGTGGGTAAGTGGGCTAAACAACATAATGACCAAGAGTCATTGTAGGATGAGGAGGGGAGATCGGGAAAAGTGGAGGCAACCACTCAACCATTAACTCCCAACACAGGGAGGAAGATAACAAAGTGGGTTGGGAGTTTGATTCAAGAGACCTAAGAGCGAGTTGAGACTCCTGGCTTTGTGTTCAGGCAGAACAAGCAACTAGAAAAGTACACCGCATATATGGCACTTATCACTGAGTTGTTGGACACAACTTTCTTGTTATGAGGAGGCAACGTCTTAGTAGGTTTGGTGGGATGCCATGGTGGAGGAATATTCCTCAATCATGAATAACTATGTATGGTTGATTGTGCCACGACCAGAGGGAAAATCAGTGGTAGGCTCATGCTGGTTGTACAAGGTGAAGCATGGAGCATATGGGAGTGTGGAGAAGTACAAGGCCAAGTTTGTGGCCAAGGGCTACTCACAATTTGAGGGCGTTAACTATGATGAGACATTCACTCTAGTGGAAATTGCAGCTCATTATTCATCCATCAAGATGATTCTATCACTTGCAGCTCAGATGGTGTGGAAGATCCACTAGGTGGATGTGAAGACAACATTCCTCAATGCGCTGGTTGAGGAAGAGATTTATATGGAGCAAACAGAAGGGTTGGAGACCTTTAGTAGAGACACTCATGTTTGTTTGCTAAAGATAGCTCTTTATGCGTTGAAGCAAACTCCAAAAGCATGGTACACTCGCATTGATAGCTAGCTTCAAGGATTGTGCTTCACTAAGAGTGAGGCAGATGCCACCTTGTACTACATCATGGTTCGAGGGCTTTTGCTCATTCTAGTGCTCTATGTTGACGATCTCATCTTTATTGGAGTAGACAACTTGATCTAGGATTGCAAGGTAGATCTTGCAAGAGAGTATGAAATGAAGGATATGGGGCTCATGCACTATTTCCTTGGGCTAGAGGTATGGCAAGGTGATGGGGAGATCTTATTGGGGTAGGGGAAGTACACTGCAGAGACTTTCATGAGGTTTCATATGTAGGATTGTAGGCCCATGACCATGCCTCTAGTCACAAACTAGAGGAAGGTGGACGCTAGTAGAGCAGAGCAAGTAGATGCTACATTGTATAGGAAACTCATTGAGTTATTGATGTATTTAGTCAACACATGACCTGATATTTGTTTTGTAGTGAACCAGCTGAACTAGTTTATGATGGATCCTGCGAGAATTCATTGGGTTGCTACGAAACATGTTTTGAGATATCTCAGAGGCAGAATATATTATAGATTATGGCACATACATGTTGATGGAGTGAGGCTTGAGGGCTTCACAGATGAAAATTGGGTATGGATCTCTACAGATTAGAAGAGTACTTTAAGTTGCGTCTTCAACATTGGGTTAGCAATTGTTTCCTGGTTCAACAAGAAGTAGAGATCAATTGCACTTGGTTTAGTAGAGGCCAAGTACATGGTTTCTAGCTTGGCAGCGTGTGAAGTTTATCTGGATGAGGAAGTTGCTTGTGGGACTTTTCAGGCAGAGGATGGAACCCACTATGATAAAATGTGACAATTAGAGTTGCATTAAGCTCTCTGAGAATCCACTGTTTAATGAGCGCTCCAAGAATATGGAGATTAAGTGTCATCATCTCAATGATTTTGTGTATAAAGGGATAGTGAAGCTATCTTACATTCCAACAAAGGAGTAGACAACAGATATCTTGACCAAGGCATTGGCAAGAGGCAGTTTCAACTATTTTACAGATAACTTGGGAGTTGTACAAAATCCCTTTCTCGCTAAGAGGGAATGTTGAAAATTTAGTGATGGAAGGTCTTTTGGCTTGTGCCTTAGCCAATGAAGACCATGAGTTTGTCTTTCTCTAGCAAGAGTGTGAATTCATGGGATAAACTTCAGTTTGGATGAGTTGATTTCCAATTTATAGGAATGGTCATAAAGATTGGATGTGTAGTGTTGGAGCTTCAGTTACATGGAGTCTTCTTCAGTTTGACTATAAGATGAGGTGGAAGTTACAAGTTGAGTTAGAATGAGTTAAGACTCTAGTGTTGATTGAAGAGAGAACGAGTTTAGTTCTCAGTTAACTCGTAATCACAACTAGAGAGTATCAAGGAGGAACTCGAGCTAGTTAATAGGGACTTGCTCTAGTTAACAAGGACTTCCTCCAATTAACTAGCAAAAACAACTCATAACTCTAGTTTGAACTACTAATTCAACTAAGCCTCTTGCATGCTTGAATTTTATCTATACAGAGAAGGATGAAGGCACAATATCAATTTTCTTGTGAGATCATTCTTTGTGTGAGGTGCATAGAATTGAGGCATTTGTGCGTTGGGAAATAGGAAGCCACAAGTGCATAAGGAAATAGGAGATTTGTACTATAAAATAAGAGTTCAATTGTGCACAAGGAAATAGGAGCAAGGATCAAGGGATTCTCAGTGCAAGTCTAGGCTCCTTACCAGGAGAACGATTGTGTTCATAGAGACAGATTGTTCGCTGTAGAAAGCAACGTGAATTATAATAGATCAAATTGCTCAAGAACAATCAATAAAAGACCACAACGGAGAAATCAAATTTTCCTTTTTGGGTTTCCTGGGTAAATTGTGTCAATTTGTGTGAATGTGTTTTTATCTCTCAAGTATTTTCCGTTGCTTAAAGACTGTTAAGAAAATTTTTATCTTGGTGAAAGTAAATTTGGTTTTAGTTTTCAGTGATTCACTTAAGTAGTTGCAGAGTTTCATGAAAATCAGCAATTTTGTAAATTAATTTTCTTACATTTATAAAATTCATAATAAGGATATCAGAGTCAAATTCAGAAGAAATGGTATCAAAATCGTGTGTTTGTGAATACGTTATAAATTATGTTTATGCTCATTTTTTTATCTAAGGAAAGAAATCAAGTTCTTTCACCATGAGGGCTAGAGTGAGGTTGTTGGTACTAGATCAGCTCACGGATATACTTACTTAAGAGTTCACAAGGCTCAAAGGTAATACAACAATATGCATAGCCATAAAGCCATTATAACAATATTTATCTATTCTTATGAAAAATTCATTTTCTTTTATTCCCATATTTTTCAACATCTTCGTTTCTATAATTATAATTTTATAGTTTTAAGATTTGTGAATTTGTTATAATTTTTTCTCATTCTTTTTTTTCTTATATTTTTAAATTTCTCTAATTTATAATTAGTTCTATCTTTATTTTTCATATATATATATATATATAGATATATATATATATATATATATTCCATGAATATTTTTTTCCTTATTTTCAAAAATTTCCATTTCCATAGTTTTGTAAATTACTTTTTTCTTATTTTTACATTTTTTGAATTTCTCCATCTCCATTATTCTTATGTTTTTTGACTTCGTCATTTCCACAGTATTAAGGTTAAAACAATTTTTTAATTGGACTCCCCATAGGGAGGTTCGAGATAGTTGAGCACTAGGAAAATCATAAATTAACATACAAGAACCTAAATACGTGACCTAATTAGCTGTGAAAGTAGACTTTAGGAACAAAATACCGATATGATAGGACCATGACAAAAACTTTAACAGAAGGTTCCAATTCTGTGGCAACAACTTGGATGGGGGTCTTTTTTGGATCTAACAATGTCTCTTATATTCCATGAGATGATTTTCGTGTTGGAGGTTTATTGGAGGCTCGAAAATCCTCTGTGATTACTCTAATTCAACTCAAGTAGACCAACATTCCCCCCAATCCATCAAGGAGTTACAGATTGCTTTTCCTATGATGTTTCTTTTCGTCCCTATGAAGTTTGGTCGAGTCCTTCATGGAGTGGGTTTGGACACCAAGTAGGCCAGTATTGGAAGTTCCAGTGTTTGACTACAAGACTGCATGGTGGGATTTGAGATATGTGTGGTCGAGCAAACAAAATTAATGCTTTGGAAGAGAGAAGGGGTCTTTGCCCTTCTATGCTTTAGCTAACTCCAATAAATTGAGTGAATCAAGATCCATATCTTCACTTTGGTCCAAGGCCTAATCTGACCCTTCCATCATGGAGGAAAGAATCACCACCAGGAGGATGGGCATAGAAACAAAGGAGGGGTTGACATGGTAGAGGGGGAAGGGTTAACTGGTGGGGGCTTCAAAGTGTCAGCGGAGGAGGGGGTGAATCGAAGGTCAAGGGGGAAGAAAGGAGTCTTGCAAATAATTTTGGGAGGTTTCTTAGAAGGTGGAGGATCTCAAGGTTCAAGAGATGTGAGTGGGTTGTAATTATTGGAACGAGCATTCTTTGCCTCAGAGGTGGGGGGCTATGGGGGAGGAGCTTCAGGATTCCTTTGCTTGCTTTCCACTTTGGTGAAACCCTCATTGTAAGAAGTAGGAGGTGAATCGAGGTTTGCAGATGCAACTAGCAAAGCATAATTTTGATACAAAGGGTCATATTCATAGCATTTGCAACAGTGGAAGGGGATGCACTCATAATTAAGCGTCTGCTTCCAAATGTCCTCTTAGTAATAGATATCGTTGGATCAGGGGAATGGTTCAAAAATATTCTCATTAATGCAAATGTGGGCATAGGAGATATATCTGGCTTGCTTGGTCACTTTGGAGACTTTGATGAAGTGGCCAAGAGTGTTACCGATTTCGACAAGGTTTTCTTCATCTTAGAACTCTAGTGGAAATGAGTACACCCGAACCTAGATTGGAGTTGTCGTGAAGTCTTCCTTGTCTAGCATGAAACATTTTGTTCAAAATCATAAATATAGCCCAGTGAAATTGAAAAGTTATGGGTTGTTTTCAAATACTCGTGTTCAATCTTCTAGACTAGCGAAGACAATAGTGAAGAAACCCTTAACTCCCAATTTCAGCGTGATCTGGCCCTTGAGTTTCCACTAGATTTAGTTCCAAATGAGAGTTTTTTGTTTTTTTTCTTCTTCCTCCTGAAGATCAAATGGCCATAATTTTTTCGATGATTTCTGTATTTTTTTAACTTCTCCATTTCAAATTTTATAAATGCTTACTATAAAAGTATTTTTAGCGTTTTAAAAACAAATGCTGCCCCTTGTTTTATATATTTATTAGGAGTTTACTGTGAAAGAAAGTTAAAATTTTGAAAGTGGAAACCTCCACTTACTAAAACCAGCAATTTCCTCAAAGTTTGGGATGCTTTGATATGATGCATCGTAGATTTGAAGCTTAAATTCAAGCTTCATCATTTTTATATGTAATATATTTAATGAAAAATAATTAAATTTGTCTACGAAATGCAGATATTCATAGATTTTTATGAAATGGTTTTGTATTGTATGAGTTATTCAATAACTCATACAATAATAATGGTTTATTATTATTATTATTATTTTTGAAAGTGGAAACCTCCACTTACTAAAACCAACAATTTCCTCAAAGTTTGGGATGCTTTGATATGATGCATCGTAGATTTGAAGCTTAAATTCAAGCTTCATCATTTTTATATGTAATTTATTTAATGAAAAATAATTAAATTTGTCTACGAAATGGAGATATTCATAGATTTTTATGAAATGGTTTTGTATTGTATGAGTTATTCAATAACTCATACAATAATAATGGTTTATTATTATTAATAATGGTTTTTTTTATATATTAATTATTGTTATATTATTATTTATTATTTTAATTAAGGAAAATATATTTTAATTTTAAATTTAGGAAGGAAAAATATAAAAATATATAGCATTAAGATGTGTTTAATGTTAATTTATTTTTTAATTTTGTTTTTATTTAAATATAATTTTTTTTTTTATATCCATATGTTTGTGGATATGATGTGTTGTATTTTTTCTATCTTGAGTTTTAGTGCATTTCACTTTTCTAAAAATCGAGTTAAATTTAATTTTTTGTTTAAGAATATAATATATTGGTGGAAGGAATCTCGTAAATATTTTTGGTGATTATTAATTAACGTACAAGGTTCAATGTCACATCCATTCAAAACTCTGTCATGGAGTTATTAAAAATATTCAAATGACTTTGAAGAACAAATATGTCATGTTTTGGTGAAATAACAAGATCATGTTATATGATTAACTTAATTTTCCATAGGAGCTAAGTTCTTAGCAGGAATTAATATTCAATAGCTTCACCACAATTGCATCAATTAGATGGGGGTGAACTAAATGGCAAGATAATACAACAAAAAGAGAGAGTTTGTCATTAAACTCACAATCTCAAAATTTCTTCCTGTCATCTAAGGTGCTCCTGTTGCCCTTGCATTGTAACTATGCAACTGACTTGTATAAAACTTAATAAATTGATCTAGTAGAAACAAAATTTTGCAAAACATAATAGATACTCAAAATTTCATAAGATTATACCCACTTAGGGCCTCTTTCTTTACACTAACATAGGGGCTAATGTTTAATGCCTACAGCCATTTCCATATGTTCTTCTAGACCATATTCCTTCTGTAATGTGTCTATGATGGATTTGATTTTTGTTGATATATATAATCTTATTACAAGTCTCAACAACTTAGTCATAAGTTAAGACTATCTATAAAAAAAGTAATCCTTTGAAGAAAACAACAACGATGAAATTGTAATATTGGATGGGTTATGATTGCTTGCTTCCCACCTTCTTCATTGGTTTGTTTACTATTTTCTTGTACATCTCACACTACCTGAAGAACATTTAGAATCCATTGATTTCACTTTTAACATTCTTTATTTCTTGAGTATTATGTGTTCTTTGATCAAACGTTTGTTTACATTAAATTTTCCGTATTTTTCAGTAAAATATTCTATTAATCAACAAAGATTATAGGATAGTGACAAAGATCGTGTAGATTATGGATATCCAAAATGCTACTTGTTGTAGACTACAACTATTGCTATTATATCAGAATAGTCTCTAGCTAGGCTAATACATAGCTATAAAGCGAGGAAAGAACACAGTATTCAAACCTATATCAAGGATCAAGTAGATACATGCTAAATATATGTGATGACAGGCAAAAAAAACATAACAAGTATGAGAAAGGCTTGAAACATAGGTGATATTTCTTAAGCTTGGTTGTATTATCCTTAAGGGTTTATGGTTTCTTCAAGTTTCTCTCCAATTGGAGTTTTGCCACCTTGGATATAAAAAGAATTTGTAACACAGTTCTATTGATGACTACTTGAAGTGACTTTAAGCTTTGGATTTTGTAGAGTAATCTTCCCTTTTCATCAATTACTTTAGTTCTTGTATTTGCGCTATCCAACCTCACAATTCTCTTAGGGATTGAGATTGATTTGTACTTTTTGTATTTGTTTGTCCTATGTAACTCATAGAGCTTCTCCTTTTGTGGTTGGATTTGTTGTTTCTTTTCTAAATTTATAGTTAGGCTCAATCTCTCAACTATTGCCGAAGCATGTGATATGCAAGAGCGATCAAAGTTGTCTTAGGCACTATTGAGAAAAATTTATCAAGATCATCTCAATTGAAACATATAAATCTTCTTTACTTTTGTGTCATTCCCTTGGAATTTGTATTCTCTTGTCATTTGATTACATTGTCAATCTTGATGGAGAATTCTCATGATCTTCAAATGAATTCCATATCCCAAGCATTCTCCTTGCATTGTAATACCTTGATTTTTACCCATGGATTGTGTAAGATCAATTATGTGCATGTTTAATGATAACTTGAATAGAAGCCTAAAAATGTGGTTTTATTTTTAAGCATGGTATGATATACTAACTACTCACTAGGTAGGTAACCATTCATGTGATGTATTTTGGTTTATGGGCAAGGACAATGTGAATATAATATTAAAAATGCTAATGGTTGCAAGTGAGCATAGGAGATGAAGAGACCACAAAATGGGATTAAGTAGAATTAATATATTTTAGTGTTTCTTGACCTTACCTTAAGATCAACTTTACTATATGTTTAATGAAGTCCTTTCATCTTTGCAAGGTGGTTTCTTCAAGGAATGATACATGGTCTCCTTGAGAGGACGCGTGGTCTTAGTTTTATCAAAAGTACTAAAGCTATTTTTTTAACCATACAAGGTTATTCACCATAGATTTTCCCTAAATTTCCCTTAGATTTAGGTTTCTGTAACTTCTTTATCTTTTCGAAACTATTCTAGAATGATGTCAAAGCCATGACTGGAAATTCTTGTGAACACTAAAAGAATATCAACTATTGTTTTCCTTTGGAAAACCATAGAAAAAAAAAAATAGATTCACTTACCTGCATTGGTGCACTAGAAGGAAAGTGAATTCCCTGAGATAGTACATTGCAAAGAAGGGAACTTCCTTGTTGTGCAAAAAGGAGAAGGAAGAGATAGGTTGGTTAAATATGGATTGATGTGCTGAAAGGAAAGTACCATCACATTTTCCATATTTGAGCAATAGGGTTGGTACATGTAAGAGACTTTAGATCCAGCCATTAGGAAATCATTTGTGTAGTCTCATAACCCCAATTTAGGGATCACCTCTGTAATAGAGTGCCTACAATTGGGTGGAAAAGCACTCGTTTATAACAAGTGGGTGGTGAATTTCAAAGAGGATAGGGGAAAGCTAGCAAGGGGGGATATGGTAGCAAACCTTACCATGAAAATAATTCCTGCCAATGAATTAATATTTTGAGCCAAATATTCAAAAAAATCTAGGATTGTTAACACTTCCAAGAAAATACTTAATATGAAGGATTTGGTAGTTGAACTACTAGCTTCCTTTATTATGGAAGTAGTTGGGTTGTACCCAACTGTCTCATCCAAGGTGTGGACATAACACCCATTCGAAGACTTTGGGGATCTGACAAAAAGCTTCTAACTTGACAATGAAGTGGAAAATATAACACAAAATTAGAAAATGAGATGACAACCCTACAAAAGCCAAGATACAATATTTCGAGAGCATAACAAACCTATAGGGGGGTTCTAATGTGTATGGGAAGAAGAATCATGATGGGGTTTTGAGCAAAGAGACTCACAAAAAACACAAAGAGAAGAGAGAAATATTGCATGTAGAACTAGAGACCCCGTGAAATAGAGCTTTGAGTGTGTGGATGAAGGAACAATACATGAGGAAGAGAGAGAGATAGATGGAAGAGAGAATAGACTGTGTTCTTGTGAGTAGTAAATGAGCATAATAAAATATGAAATTGCATGTATAAAGGTATCTACATAAGAATGAGTATTAGGACCCAATTTGTCTTAAAGGAATGCTAAAGAATATGATGTGGCTGCAACACAATGAGGCATCAATAGATCCTAGGTTGGCTAAGAAAAAATGAGTCGGGTGTTCCAACCCTAAGCAACCAACATACATTTTTCAGGGTTCTTGAGAAAGTCAAAGAGGCATTGACAGGGAGAGCATCAAGAGACTAATGTCTCTTGTGTTGTATAAGCTAGTTGAAAACCCACCCAATGATATGTGTATAATTTAGGATTATAAGGGTTTCTTGAAAATGGTTGTTATCAATGCCAAAGGTTTTCCAAGTGAAAGATAAAGATAAATAGTCAAATAATATATTTTGATACCTTTTTAACGATAGATGGCATGCCTTCTAACTCCTCGCGATTGAGGAGAAAGGATTTTTTGAATATTTATCATGCATTCTGTCAGTTGCACAAGTTGGTCCAACCAGTTAACAAGTTGTCCCTCATACCCCTCAGTTTAGTATACATATGCCACTCGTGTGGTTCATTTGGGAAAGCAATTAAGTTTTTTTTTTATGCCAACGAAGGAACAAGTCTAAGATTCATATCTCATGAACCAAGTCAAGTAAAGCCAATTTGGAAGGGTTTTTGGCATAATTCTTAGGAAGAGCTTTTGTTTTGTTTAAGCCTTGTTGAGGCTAAGTTCTGCTATTAAGGAGGGAAATTTTAGGGTCTATTGAGAAGGTTGATTTCTGGTGTGAAGGAGTCCAGGTTTAGGGGTTGTTGGACCAAGTTCTATTGGACCTATTTTGGTTTGAGGCTAAATTTCAGTGCTAGTTTGAGTT
This sequence comes from Pinus taeda, assembly GCA_000404065.3. Lineage (NCBI taxonomy): Eukaryota > Viridiplantae > Streptophyta > Pinopsida > Pinales > Pinaceae > Pinus > Pinus taeda. The sequence continues at coordinate 51,380 of APFE030814087.1, read as the reverse complement.
CAAGTTTCTATCTTGGTTCGAGGCTAATTTTTAGTCATAATTTGAGGTTGAGCTTATATCCTAGTTTGAGGTTGAGTTTATATCCTAGTTTGAGGTTGAGTTTCTATCCTGGTTTGAGGTTGAGTTGCAGTCTTGGTCAGAGACCAAGTTGCACTCCTAGTCAGAGGCTAAATTCTAGACTTGTTTTGGTTAGGGGTCGAGCTTTATTGGAGATTGAGTTGTAGTTCTTGTGGAAGTCAAATTCTAGTCTGAGTTGGGTAAAAGCTGCCAGAAGGGAAGGTCTTCTTTTGAATAAGTTCTTAGCCTAGATATTGTCTCTTGAATAGTAAAATAATATAAGTTGCTAAGAATTGGTGTCCTCGTCTTGTTAATAGGTTGGAGCCTACTATTTTTGTAAGTTGGTGCTTACAAAGGATTGGTGTACTCACAATTGGTTGTAATAAAATGAAGACTGTTTGAAAAGCATTTCTTTGTATTTGGATTTTCACTTTAATTCTTGTTTTCAAGCATGGTGTCGATGATTGATTATGTGATGAGATTTCATATTTAAGATTAATAAAGTGAAAAATATTAAAATTGAGTGATATGGATTCACTCCCCCCCCCACCTCCTCCCCCTCTCAATATCATTATGTATTTTCAACAGTTGGTATTAGACCAAGCTTCTTCAAGAACAATCTAACAACTGGAAGAAGATCCTACAAGGGCCATGACTAGTTCAGAAGACTCAATCAAATTTCCTTTGTTTGATTGAAAAAAATTGTCTTTTGGATAATAAGAATGAAAACTCACTTGATGTCTCTTAGTGTTGAAGTTTGACATGATGTTTTATATGGATATAAGGTTCCATTTTCTCCTCACACTGATCAAGATGAGAAAAGGGTTTATGTCTCTAATGCAACAGTTGTGAACGCCATCTTAAATGGCTTGTCAAATTCAAAATTTGTTAAAGTTATGCAATGTGAATCAACTAAGGAGATGTGGGACAAGCTTGAAAGCAAATGTAAAGGAGGTGACAAAGTAAAGAAGAAAAAGCTTTAGTCTTTCTGGAGGTAATTTGGAAATATGAAAATGAATTATGAAGAATATTTTGCTTCTTATTTTCTTCAGGTGGATGAAGTGATTAATTCACTCAAACGACTTGGTGAAAAAGTTGAATAAACAATAATTGTTCAAAAGATTTTGAAGTCTCTTCCTCTTTGTTTTGATGCCAAAGTCTTTGTCATAGACGAATCAAAGGATTTGGAGAATCTAAAAATGGGTAAGATTCTTGGAATTCACTACATATTAAACGAGGACGGGAAACTAATCACAAAAGGAGACAACATTTAAAGCATCTAAGAAATCAATAAAATGCAAGTATGGTTACTCCTCTAATGATGAATCTGATACAGAAATGGCTCATCTAGTTAGAAAACTAAAGAAAAGATCTAGATGCAAGGTAAGTTACCTCTCATATGTTTTAATTGTGCTAAGATAAGACATTTTGTTGTTAAATTTCCCTCTAGGGAAGATAGTGATGATAAGGAAGAACCCAGAAAAAGGGTCTTCAAAGGAAAGTATTCGAAAAAGAAAAACATCTAATCCAAATATAATAATGATTTATCTGAATAAGAAGAATATGATTACGATGATGATAGAAGAGAGATCCTACTTTTAGCGAGAAGTGAAGAATGCAACATTGAAAAATCAAAATACCAAAAAGAAAAAGTAGAAGAAGCTATTGAAGGCATAGTGAATCATGAAGCAGAACTCATTGATGCATTAGAAGAGATTGATAACCTCAGGGAGAAGAAAAAAATACTATCCAAGGAAATCATCTTCATCAAGATTGAAAAGGAGGAAGAAAATGTTGATGAGTGGTTGTCATTGATGTCAACCCATGTAGCACTAGGAGCTACCCCGATCTTGCTTGGGAATTTTGACTTAACAACTTACTCTATTCTGAGTCAAGTATCTTGTATATGGATTTTACTCATCAATTTGTTTCCATTGATATATGGCATGCCAAGTAATTCTTCACGATTTGAGAGATATTCATGTTTGAAGTTAGTAACCCCAATTAGTGGGCTAAAACCCTATGGGGTTGTGGCATGGCACTCATAATTGGTTGTGGTCATTGAATAGTCAATAATTAATATTAAAAAAATTTCTCCTAAAATCCCTCCAACGTTCACTTGTTGAGGACCCTCTCAACTCAAGACATTCATATAAATAATGACCCTCATATCCTCCTCTAGTAGGGATTTTGTGGCTTCAAACAGGTCATTGTGGAATTTCCGCTATAATTTTTTTTCTATGAAGCATCAGAAGCTTAAATTAAAATCCGTTTGAGCCCAAATCTTGATGAACCTCATGAACGAATTTCAAATATTGGTTCACTACATTTTCGGATATATGATTTGAGGAAGTTAGGGTTTTTGCAGGCTCCCGAATTCTATGTCAAACAAGTGAAGTTGGGAAAATCGTCATGACTTTCCCTTTGAGCATTGGATTCAAACTTCGTAAATAGTCACAGAAAGAGGATGGACTATAATTTGTTGAGTAGCATTTTCAGGGCCGTAGATCACAACAGTGACACGTGGCACTTCGTACAAGTTCGTTCTACTAAACCAATCTATAATCAAGACATCGTGGGAGATTGGGAATAACTCTTTCCTGAAGAATCCAATCTTGATTAGACCTATGGGGTTGGAAAGAGGACTTAGAGGGATACCATAGGATGCAATTTTAGACCTTGGAGATCTGAAATTACATATATACAACATATTCAATATTGAGCTCCTAGAAGGCAAAAAAAAACATGCATCCAAGGATCACTGCAGTAAGGACCACACATCAACAGTGAAGGGTAAGTCTCCTACAACAAGGTATGTAAATTTAGTGTTTACATTTGAAATATGAGTATCGTCTCTGACATATGTTTTTGCAGGACAACATAATTACGTACAGGGTCTCGGTTATATCTCTATGTCTCTATATGTCACAGTTAGTTTTGATACCACATTTTGGATGTCCTATTCTTGGTACTACACATTTGATGCTACACCAAGTCTGCTAAATCTATATGATGTTGTAAGTTCATCTTACTTGTCTTGTCATAGTTGATAGAATGGTCTTTGTTGTTGTACTTAGAACTTGGTCCATCACAAGTCTAGGGTCTACCATCAATTTTTATTGTATATATCTTTAGGTCAATTTTGGATATAGTCTTGCATAGAGTCCAGGCCTATATCAAGAGTGGAGTCTTTGTCTGTTGTTGCAACAAGTCAACAACAAAAGTGACAAGCACACTTCAGGTACGCATTGTCATTTTAATTTGTATTTATTCAGTATTATGCATTTATATGTGTTTTGCAGGCTGGGGTAAGATGAAGGGTATTTTGTTTTGTTTTTGGATTGGTTTTTTTGGGAAAATTTTGCATGCAGGTAGAAGAAGATTCAAGTACAACTTCAAGCAAGAATTCAGTAGAAGTATCAAATCAAAGGAGGCATTGCAGTGGGACATCCTTTGAAGACATGATAGCCATCCGTATATTGTGAAGAAGTGTCAAGGCCAAGAGTCATTTGTAAAAGTGTCATCAGTGGAAGAGTCATTATTGTAAAAGAGTCAATCTGCCTAGAGTCGAAAAGGCATTATTGGGAGGTATAGGAGTCTCTGTTGGGGTGATGTCATGGTTGGTTTGCAGGTCATAGTGTGATTGGGTGTTCGATCAAAATCATTGTAAATCATATTGTATCGTGGATTGTTGTCCCTGGTATAGGAATCCACACTCTTGTCTCATTTCAATCATTGTAGGGTGGCATGGAGGTGCTAGGCTGGTGCATGAAGTCGCCTACAAGTTGGAGCTTGTGAGCACTTCAGGGTGGTAGGTTGGTCTAGGATGTTTGGGCATCCATTCAGTTGACTACTTAAGAAACCAGGGCATTGGGGCGTCCTTCCCATGGGAGATGAAGAAGATTTTTTTTCTAGAATTCTAGGAATTTGTTGCTTTCATTTCAGTTGGGGCTGAAGATTAAGGAATTTATTAGAAAAACATTCGATGGTTTTTGACCCGGAGGGGGTTTTCCACCTAAAATTCTTGTGTCTATTGTGTTCTTTTATTTATTGTTATTACTGCATAAACTTTAATAATAATTGAAGATTAACTAATGCTCTGAAAAAGATTTAAAAGTGCTAATTGCTAAGGAATATTGATTCATCCCCACCACCCCACCCTCTCAATATTTCCAACAATTGGTATCAGAGCTTGGTTCCTTTAGTAACAGCTTAACCACTGGAAGTCATTTTTCAGAGCATAGAGATGGGAAATTCAAAGAAGCAAGTTACAAGGATTTCAAAGGAAGGTATAGGTACAACAAAATCTGAAGAAAGTGAGTATTGCGTACCAACCCCTGATTTTGATGCAGATAATTACTGGATATGGAAATCCAGGATGGAAGTACATTTGTAGGCACATGGAGTATGGGAATCAATATTTTCTAGAGACACATCTACCAATGAAGCTAAAAGGTACAATTCAAAGGCCATGAATGTAATTTAGATTTTTTTGCCAAATTTTATGAAAACAAAAGTTGGTCAGTATTCAACAGCTAAAGCTCTTTGGGAAAAGCTTCATAATCTCTATTCAACAAAGCAATCAAGTCAATATGTTATTGAAAATTCGGATCCTTCTGATTATGATGAAGAAATGGGAGAAATGAGTAAAACATAGTTTAAAAATCAAGTGATCAAGGTGATAAAGGAACTCAAAAGTCAAAAGGAAAAGACAAGACTTTTGGAAGCAGAATTGAAGACAACAAAAGAACTCATCAAAGAAAATGAGGATTCTGAGAAGATGATTAGTAGTCTTAGAACTCAATTGGAAGAAATCAAGAATACATCGAAAGGAGACCTCAAGAGAGAAGTCCAACAGAAGCAACAAGAACTCGACACAATGTTTGCAGAGATTAGCAGGATCACACAACAGATGCAGGGAGCAGAAATTGAAGGGAAAGAATCTGATCAAAGATATGTCCATTGTTGACCAAAAGAAAAAGGAATTAGAAACATCTTCAGTAGAAATAAGCAGGCTCAAGATTGAAAATGAGAAGCAAAAGGAACAGATACAGATTCTCAACAGAGAAGTAGAGACGACCACTCTTCTCAAGTTACAGGTTGAGGAGGCAGAAAAAAGAAGGAAGATCTTGAAAAGATGGTTTCAAGAAGATCTTTCTCAAAATCAAGAAGAACTTGATGCAACTCGTGATGAGATCAACAAACTCAAGGGATCACAAAAAGAAAACTTACAAGATAAGACAGATGAAGAATAAAAAATGAAGGCAATTAAAGATGGTAAAGCTCCAATTGATGAAGGCACAAGCTCCACATCTTTGCAGGATGATTCTAAGAAGGAATTTGATCAAAGTGAAAAGCCAAAGAATAATGTTGCAACTCCAATGAACAAGACCAAAGCAATCAAGAACAAAGGACCACAACAAACTACAACACCGCCTCCAAAGAAGAATAAAAAATCTTCTAGGTATGTTTGTTTATTTAATGGTTATTGTTTTTCATGTGCTAACTATGGACATATGGCCAAGGATTGTAAATTTATTGATAGGTACAACTATCAAGGACCATCGTATTTGAATGAACCATTCAAGTACGCACATTTATTTAATGATTATTGCTTTTTATGTGCTAACTATGGACATATGGCTAGGGATTGTGAAGTTTTTGACAGGTACAATTATTATCTGTAAAACTCTAGAAGCAAGTTTGCAGGATCACGAGACAAGTTCCATGATGATTTTGTTAGAAGATCATACATGCTAGATGGGCCAAACATTGAATGTTTCAAATGACATAACTATGGCCATAGCACTTGCGGTTGTAGATATCAGATGGAATCACCTATGGACAACATTGAATGCTTCAAGTGTCATCACTATGGGCACATGGCTTGAGATTGCAGGAATAAGAACGTCTAGAAAAGGAAACAGGTACAAGAAGACAAAGCAAATAACAAGTTTTCAGCAGTTATGAATTCAAGATTTGTAAAAGAGAAAGGTCATGAGGAATTAGCAGTTGCTTCAAATAATGACTCAAGTCAAGATGGCTCATTAGGTGACTCACTATTTTGAAAAATCTGGCTTGTTGACTCTTTAATGTTTGTAGAGGAGGAGTCTATGCAGCTGTACATGGCACAAGTCTATGATTGACAGGAAGGTAGTTTGAACAAGATGGCAGTTTCATTACAGGTTTAGGGGGAGCAAAACAGTTGAAGGATTACAGGTTACTAGGAATAAGGCAAGATTAGTCTACAAAGGATATGCACAGGTTGAAGGAATTGATTTTGAAGAAACATTTACTATCGTTTCCAGAATGGAAGCTATCAGGATGTTTCTCACTTATGCTTGCTTGAGAAAAATCAAGGTCTACCAAATGGATGTTAAGTTAGCTTTTCTAAATGGTGAATTGGAGGAAGAAGTTTACATTGAACAACCCGAAGGTTTTCTGCTCTCTAACAAAGAAGACAATGTCTACAGATTAAATAAGTCTCTATATGGTCTCAAGCAAGCTCCTAAGGCTTGGTATGCTCGTCTTGATGGATATCTACATCAACAAGGATTCAAGAAAGGAAGTGCTGACAACAATATTTATGTGAAAGTGGATCGAGATAACCTAACAATTATCAAAGTATATGTGGATGATATAATCTTTGGAAGCAATGATGACAGATTAAGTAAAAACTTCGTACAAAAATGCAAAGTGAGTTTAAAATGTCTATGACTGGCGAAATAACATACTTTTTAAGGCTTTAGATTTCTCAGTAGAATAAAGGAATATTCATATATCAAACCAAGTACATTAAAGAAATGCTCAAGAAATTCCAGATGGAAGATTGCAAGTCAATCCTTACTCCCATGGTAACATGTTGCAAGTTAAGCTTAGAAAATTCGTCAAAGGATGTGGACCAAAGGTTTTATAGATCCATGATTGGTAGTCTCTTATATGTGACAGCCTCTCGGCCTGATGTGATGTAGGCAGTTGGACAAGTAGCAAGATTCCAAGTAGCACCAAAAGAATCTCATATTATTGTCGTCAAAAGAATTCTTCGGTATCTTAAGGGCCCAATGAAATATGGTCTATGGTATCCCAAAGGAAATGATCTGGTCATCCAAGCTTATACAGATGCAGATTTCACAGCAAGTGTTGATGATCATAAGAGTACCAGTGGAGCAACATTCTATCTAGGTGGTTGTCTTGTTTCATGGTTAAGTAAAAAGCAGTCATCAATCTCATTATCCACAACAGAAGAAGAATATGTCGCGGCAGCAGCTTGTTGTTCTCAATTTCTTTGGATGAAGCAAACTTTTCAAGATATTCAAGTCAAGTTCAATGAGCCTATTCCTATATTTTGCGATAACACCAGCGCCATCAGTATCTCCAAGAATCCTGTGATGGATTCCAAAATGAAGCACATTCCGATTAAATATCATTTTGTTAGGGAGTAGGTCGATGAAAAGAATATCAAGCTTGAATATGTTGGCACTAAGGAACAAATTGTTGACATCTTTACCAAACCATTACCTCGTGAAGCATTTGAGTATCTTCGCCAAAAGCTTGGGATTCTCCCAAGTTTTCATTAGACTCTTTCTCTTATCTACTCGAGTAGAAAGGGGGAGTGGGGGTGTGTACATGTCCGCATGATAGTTGTTTTTCAGGGAGATTTATACTTCGCCATTGATGAAAAAGGGATGAGAAGGCAGTAGGAAGAGGTGTCATTATCGTAGAACAGTGACACATGGCACTTTGTACAAGTTCGCTCTATTGAACCATTCTATAATCAGGTCATCATGGGAGATTGGGAATAAATCTTTCTTGAAGAATCCAATCTTGATTAGACCTTTGAGGTTGGAAAGAGGACTCAGAGGGCTACCACAAAATGAAATTTCAGACCCTAGATATCTGAAATTACATAGATACAATAAATTCAATATCGATCTCCTAGAAGGCAAGAAAAAGCATGCATTTGAGGAGCACTGCAGTAAGGACCACGCATCAACAATCAAGGGTAAGTCTCCTACAGCAAGGTATGTATGATTAGTGTTTACATTTTAAATATAAGTATCATCTCTAACATATGTTTTTGCAGGACAACGTAAGTACACACAGGGCCTCAGTTATATCTCTATGTCTCTATATGTCACAGTTAGTTTTGATACCACATTTAAGATGTCCTATTCTTGATACTACACATTTTATGCTACATATTCTTGATGATACACCAAGTCTGCTAAATCTATATGATGTTGTAATTTCATGTTACTTGCCTTGTCATAGTTGATAGAATGGTCTTTGTTGTTGTACTTAGAACTTGGTCCATCGCTAGTCTAGGGTTTGTCATCAGTTTTTATTGTATATATCTTTAGGTCAGTTTTGGATATAGTATTGCATAGAGTCTAGGCCTATATCAAGAGTGGGAGTCTTTGTCTACTACTGCAAAAAGTCAACAACAAAAGTGACAAGCACACTTAAGTTACGCATTGTAATTTTAATTTGTATTTATTCATTATTATGCACTTACATGTGTTTTGCAGGTAGAGGTAAGTTGAATGGTATTTTGTTTTGTGTTGGGATTGTTTTTTCTGGGCAAATTTTGCATGCAAGTAGAAGAAGATTCAAGTACAACTTCAAGCAAGAATTCAATAGAAGAATTAACAAATCAAGGGAAGTATTGCAACGGGACATCCTTTGAAGACATGACAACCATCCGTATATTGTGAAGAAGTGTAAAGGCCAAGAGTCATCATTGTAAAGTTGTAAAAGAGACATTTGTAAAAGTGTCATCATTGGAAGAGTCATTATTGTAAAAGAGTCAATCTGCCTAGAGTTGAAAAGGAATTATTGGGAGGTATAGGAGTCTCTGTTGGGATGATGTCATGGTTGGTTTGCAAGTCATAGTGTGATTAGGTGTTCGGTCAAAATCATTGTACATCATATTGTATCGTGGATCGTTGTCACTGGTACAGGAATCCTCACTCTTGTCTCATTTCAATCATTATAGGGTGGCATGGAGGTGCTAGGCTGGTGCATGAAGTCGCCTACAGGTTGGACCCTATGAACACTTCAGGGTGGTAGGTTGGTCTAGGATGTTGGGGCATCCATTCAATTGACTACTGAAGAAACCAGGGTATTGGGGCGTCCTTCTAGTGGGAGATGGAGAAGAATGATTTTCTAGAATTCTAGGAAGTTGTTGCTTTCATTTCAGTTGGGGCTGAAAATTAAAGAATTTATTAGAAAAGCGTTCGGTGGTTTTTAACCCAAAGGGGGTTTTTCACCTAACATTCTTTTGTCTATTGTGTTCTTTTATTTACTATTATTACTGGATAAACATTAATAATAATTGAAGATTAACTAATGCTCTAGAAAGATTTAAAAGTTTTAGTTGCTAAGGAATATTGGTTCACCCCCCTCTCAGTATTTCCAATAGAAAAAAGAGTGGAAGAAGTGTTGAACATTGAGCTAAAATAAAAGGAAGAAAATTGTGAGAAGTTTGAAGCAGAAATTGTCTCATTAAGAAAAGAGTTAGATAAACTCAACAAAGCATAAAATGTTCTCAAACCCTAGATGTTATTCTCAGCTATCAAAGATCGTCATGTGACAAGACCAATCTTGGTTAAATGGGCGAGACTTCATACAAAGAAGATGCAAATCCCAAGTCACCGAGAAAGGAAGTTGAAGAAAAGAATAAAAGATCCAATCTCAGCATGAGTAAGAACAAATGTTGGGAGAAGTATGTAAACACTACTTCACCAAAAAGATATGTTGATGCTCTCAAGAAGTCCATTCACAATGCATGTAGTAATATGATAAGGGACAAGGACCAACAACCTTCTCCAAAGCAATTCACCTCCAAAATATTTTTTCTATCCAAACAATCATACACAGATAGGTATCAAACATTTTTCTTGGTCATTGTTTTTCATGCAAAAAAATTGGACATCAAGCAAAATATTGTAAAGCTTATGTGAAAAATGATTATGAAATAGGTTCTCATCAAAGCTCTAGAAATAAGTTCGTAGACAAAATAATAAGAGATATTGATGGCTTCAATAACATAAATCATAATTCATTTGCTCCATTATCCAATTACAATATAGAGTGTTATAGATGCAACAATTTTGGACATATGGAACGAGATTGTCCTAAAAAATCAAGAGAAGGGTTTTGGAAGAAAAAATAAGAAGAACTACCAACATAAAAATGTGGACTAGCTATATATGCTTGAAACAATCAAATTCAGTGGTACGTTTATAGCATATTCTCTAAACACATGACTCGAGATCAAAATAAATGTATTACTTTAAAAGAAGAAAAAGGAGGAGATGTATATTTTGGAGATAATGGATCTGCAAGAATCTTTAGAAGATGTACCATAATCCTTGACAATGGTAGTGATAAAGCACAAGATGTTTTGTACATTGAAAGACTAAAACATAATATTTTAAGTGTGAGCTAGATGTGTGATCAAGGTTATGATCTCACTTTTCGTGCTAAAGATTGTGAAATAAGGTAGACTAGTTCAAGAAGATTAGTGGGAAGACAAATAAAGACTCTAGGCAATGTATATATTCTTGATGAAATTCAAAGAGAAAATGCTACACTGGACATACATACGAGAGTTGGTTATGGTATAAAAGGCTAGGATACTTGAGGTTTGACATTTTGGTAAAAATGAGCAAAACACTAGTGAGAGATATGCTCAAAATCTCAAAAGAAACATGTGTCATCTATGAATCTTGCCAACATGGGAAACATACAAGAGTGAGATTCAAATCGAGTGAGTTCTCGACAGTAAGACCAATAGAGCTTGTTCACACTAATCTATGTGGACCACAAGAACACTGGCCCTACAAGATGAAAGGTATTTTATGTTCTTTATTGATGATTTTACTAGAATGGTATGGGTTGCATTTATTAAAGAAAAATCAGAAGCACTAGTTACTTTCAGTTCATTCAATGCCTTAAGTGAAAACAAAAGCAATCTTAGAATCAAATGTTTAATATCAAATAGGGGAGGTGAATTTATGTCAAATGAATCTAATGAATTATGTGAAAAATATGGAATCAAGAGACAACTTCCAGCCACAAGAACTCCAAAACATAATGGAGTCATAGAAAGAGAACATATCAGTGCAAGAAACAACGATAATGATGTTTTTAGAAGTTAAACTAACAAATAATTTTTGGAAAGAAGTAGTTGTTGCAACAATTTACATCATGAATATAACATAACTCTAAGTTAATAACAACAAGACACCATATGAGATATGGAAAGGCAGGCCCACTTCAATTAAGTATCTCAAAAAATTTGGAAGAAAATTTTTCATGAAGATAAATTATGATAAATTAGGCAAATTTGATTCTAGAGTAGATGAGGGAATCTTCCTTGGATATTCAACAAGAAGCAATGCTTACCAATACTACAGTAAAAGACTACACAAAGTTGTGGACTGCACTGATATAAGAATAAAAGAAGCTTGGGAAGAGAAAGAAGCAAAACAAACAAAAGATAATTTAGAACATACCATCAATGTGGACCAATAAGAGATTATTACAAAGGAAGAACAAGAAAAGCAAGAATAGTCTCCATCGAAGAAAACTTTTAAATTTATGCAAAACCATTACCCATAGAACCAAATATTGGAGATCTTGATGTAGATATATAAACACAAAGAAGAATCACTAACTCACCAAGAAAAGTCAATCTTGCCTTACTATCCAAGATAAATCCAATGGACTTTGCACAAGCCAATAAGGACCAAAATTGGGTGAATGCTATGGAAGAAAAATTGAATCAGGTTGAGAAAAATGGAACTTAGAAACTTGTGCCACGACCAAAAGATAAAATAATTGTGACTAAATGGATATTAAAAAAAAATGCAAATGAAGAAGGACAAATTATTAGAAATAAGGCAAGACTTGTTTGTAAGGGCTATGCACAAATTGAAGCAATTAACTTCAACGAAACCTTTGCTCCAGTTGCAAGATTAGAAGCAATAAGAATGTTTTCGAAATTTAAGTGTTCTAAAGGCTTCAAATTTTATTAGATGGACGTTAAATCAACCTTTCTAAATGGAGATTTAAAGGAAGAAGTATACGTCTAACAACCAGAAAGTTTTGACTTGTCTGAAAATAAGGATTGTGTGCAAATTGAAGAAACCTATTTATGGGTTAAAACAATCTCCAAGAGCTTGGTATGTCAGGCTAGACCAATATCTTCAATAACAAGTTTCAAAAGAGGGATTTTTGAAAATAGTCTCTACATCAAGATGGAAGAAGACACCTTATTAATTACACTTTTATATATGGATGATCTCATTTTTGGAAGAAATAATGATGATATAAGTCATGGATTTAGTCAGGAAATGTCAAAGGAATTTGAAATTTCAATGATTGGAGAGTTATCCTTTTTCCTTGGACTACAAGTTTCTCAAATTGATGAAGGAATATTCATTTCCCAAACCAAATACCTCAAGCAGATGCTCAAGAATGGAAGAATGTGCACCAATTAATGTCCCTATGATTACTGGATGCAAGTTGAGTAAGGATGATGAATCTATGGAATTAAATTCAACTCTTTACAAGTCTATGATTGGGAGTCTATTGTACTTGACAACTTCAATACTAGATATTGTGCATGTAGTAGAAATGGTTGCAAGATTTCAGTTAGCACCAAAAGAATCACATATGCAAGCAAGAGAAAGGATATTTCAGTAGTTAAATGGCATACTTGATTTTGGCCTTTGGTATCCTAAGAGTACATATTTCACATTAAAAACGTACACATATGTTGATTCAGTTGGTAGCATTAATGACAAAAAAAGTACCAATGGGAGTGCATTTTTCTTAGGAGATTACCATGTCTTTGTCATGTAGAGAGAAATCATCAGTTTCTCTTTTTACAACAAAAGTTGAAGACATAGCAACAACAAACTGTTGTACCCAAGTATTTTGGATGAAACAGACTTTGCAAAACATCAAAGTGTAAAATGATCAACCAATTGTCATTTTCTACAACAACATCAATGTAGTAAATATCTCAAAAAATCATGTTATGCATTAAAAACAAATCATATTCCAATCAAGTATCATTTCCTTGGAGAAAAAGTCACTGAGAAGAATGTCAAGATGGAATATACTAGCACCAAAGAATAGATTGCTAACATATTTACCAAATCTATACCGAGAGAAACATTTGAATATCTCAGGAAAATATTGGGACTGGTCTCTTCTTTATCTCAATAAAGGAAGCACAAACTCATGGGGAGCACCCTTTGCTATTGATGTCAAAGGGGGAGAGAATTTAGACAAGGGGAGAAATTATTGGAAGAAGTAGATATCTAAGTATTTCCATCATAACAAAGGGGGAGATTATTGAAAATGGTTGTTATTGATGTCAAAGTTTGTCCAAATGAAATAGAAAGATACACAGTCAAATAATATATTTCAAAACCTTTTCAATGATATATTGCATGCCTTTTAACTCCTCATGGTTCAACAATAATGGTTTTTTACTATTAATTATACATTCTTCCTATTGCACAAGTCAACCCTTACCCCCAGTTTAGTATAAATATGCAACTCGTTTGGCTCATTTGGGAAAGCAATTTGGTTATATTTTTAGTTCAGCTAAGGAACAGGTCTGAGGGTCATATCTCATGAATTAAGTGAAGTAAAGACAAGTTAGAAGCCGATTTGGAAGTGAAGTCGATATGGAAAATTTTCTAGCATAGTTTTTGGGAAGGGTTTATGTTCTATTTGAGGTATGTTGTGGCCAAATTTTGTTGTTACGGAGGTCAATTTCAAGTTTCATTGAGGAGGCTAAGTTATGGTGTGAAGGAGGATGAGTTCAGGAGCTATTGGACCAAGTTTTGTTGGACCTGTTCTTGTTTAAGGCCAAGTTTTGGTAATAGTTTGAGGCTGGTTTTTTGTCCTTGTTTGAAGTCGAGTTGTAGTCTTGGTTAGAGGTCTAGTTGCAATCCTCATATGCTAAATTATAAACCTATTCGAGTTGGAGGTTGAGCTTCATTGGAGGTCGAGTTGTAGTGCTTATGGAGGTTGAATTCTAGTATGAGTTGGGCAGAATCTTCTAGAAGGACAAACCTTCCTTTCAACAATGTTTGAGCCTAAATATTGTCTCTTGAACAGTAAAACAAATGTAATTTCGTGCTTACTAAGGATTAGTGTCCTCATATTATTGACAAGTTGGAGCCTTCTATTTGTGTAAGTTGGTGCTTATAGAGGATTGGTTTCCTCACAATTGGTTGTAATAAATTAAAGGCTATTTGAAAATTGTTTCTTCTTCACATTTCGATTTTCACTTTAATTCTTATGTTCAAGCATGGTGTTGAAACTAATTATGTGATGAGATTTCATTTTTAATATTAATAAAGTGAAAAAAAAAAGAGTATAAATTGAGTGATACTGATTCACCCAGCTCTTAGTATTATTTTGATTTTGAGGGGAAACTTGTTGAGTTTGGATCATGAAGGAGAGTGAACTTCATAATTCCATCTTGAATGTATGAGAGAGAGAGACTTCCCTCATGGTTTCATGGGCTAACTTGTGCGTGGCCAACTACAAAGGACAAATCATAAAATTGAACTTATGGTGTTGAATAATTTGTTGTCATTCAATGTAAAAGTTAAGGGGAGACTCATGATGAATACATGAGACCCAAGATGGAGACATGTCAAAGTCGGGGGGAGACCCACCTAAGCTGGATTCATGCCCAAGTCAAGAGTATACCAATATAATTAGCTCGAATTAGAGGAGTAGCAAACCACATTTTATAGGTTGGCCTAGCCAAGTATACAATTTGACACATTTAGCAACGTGTCAGATACATAGAATTGAAAGGATCAGTGAGCATGTTTGAATATAAGTAAGTAGAAGAAAAAAGAAATTTGAGGCTAGCAAGAAGTGTGAGGAGAAAAGAAAGAATATTCATGTTTGTAAGATTAAGGGCTAGGATAAAGATGAGTTATGAGGCACGAGGAGTGATGTAACAAGAAGTTAAGTCGAAGTCTCAACGAAGAGTTCGCGAAGTTTATTATATCAGAAGAAAAGCACTGAACCATACCAATGGAAAGGTAATATGTTTTCTAATTGAAAACCTCAAATTTATTTATAATGTGGAAAACTTGGCAATTTAAAACTTTTTGAGCCATTGCCATTAGTTAATAGGCAGATTCTTTATCGACAATGACAATACATTTACTGAAATCCTCACCATGTCAAGATTTTTATAAGGTATGTTTTGTGATTTTTTTTTCAATATTCTGATATATTAGCTCTTGGTCACGAGGGTGCTAAGATGTAGCACCCGAGGGCTAAGCACCCTCAACATACCACCATATCGAAATTTTATCAAAAGGCGTAGGCTTAGGGAATTTCCAATATTTTAGCACCCATAAGCCCCTAGTCATAGCCTTGGCCATATGAGTGCTTAAGTATGGCACCCAAGGGCTTAAGTCACTCAACATATTAGTATATCAACTTTTTGGTAAAGAAAAACTATTCATATTTTCTAATATCTCAATATAAGGTAGCCCCTGATCGAAGCCATTGGTCGCTAAGGAGCTTAATTATAGCTTCAATGGCTTAAGGCCCTTGGCATATTTACATACCTCCATATCAATATTTTGGTTCAAATGCACACTTTTAACTAGATTTTTCGATATCTCAATATAAGGCAGTGCTTGGTTCCGATGCTTGGTTGTAGAGATGTGTACTTATAGCTCTTAGCTCATAAGGATTTAAAATTCCTCGGCATATTGGATTTTGGGAGAATTGATAAAGTTCATACATTGAAATTCATCAATATCATGATATCTCGATACCTAGGGTCTGTGAACTAACAAAAAGATTGTTGAGATCAGATAGACATAATTACCATATTTTGTTCTCAAAAGTATGAATTCTGCAATGATTTTCAGTGTTAATCAATTTGGGTGTTCCTGATATTACAATATTCCCAATATTTTGATATCCCTTTAATTGATTCTTTTAGCTCTGAAGAATCATCCTTCATAATATTATTTATTTCCTTGACTCTCCAACTTAGATACACGGTATTGTATGTCTTCCATTTTTTCATGGGTTGTTAGGATATTCCGACACATAGGAATAGTTAAGTATAACTTGGTCTAGTATAGAGTTAGGTAAAGTGTGTTTCTTTACTATGTACATTTGTAACTTACAATCCGACGGTCACGATATGTAGTGATCCGACGGTTCATTCTCTCCTCGGTATTACCGACACTTGATCCATGGCTTGACACCCGATTGGTCCATGAATTCTATTAAAGCGCATGGAAGGTCATTTGTAGGTTAACCGTGCATGAGAGGAGCTTATGTAAATTTTCATTCTTTTATTAATAAATTGCCTGTAGTAGCCACGTTGGCGCAGGCCGTGGACTGTTTCCCTCTCTGAGGGTTTTAACCACGTCAAAATACTTGTGTATTGATCTGTGATCTGTTTGTGAGCGGTGTCCTTTTGGTGTTCTGTCTGAGGAACTTACCCTGTAAATTCCTACAGGTTTGCAGATTACCTTTGGATTACCTAGGCTAAGTTAAAATGTGTACTTTGTTGTTTCTCTTTGTGAATGCTAATTAATTGGAGATTTCCTTTAGTATATATATTTTCTTCAACTTCCTATAGTGTATATTTTTTTGTTCATGGGATGGGCACTTGTTTCTTTGTTCTCTCTGGTAATTTAGAACCATGCAATTAATACAATTCATATTTCTTTTGTTTAAAAAATACATGGGCTTGTTGCAATCTCAATTTGTTAGCAAAGTATTACTTATATGTGCAGCATCTACGTCATTGATCTGGGCTCACTACATGGCACTTTTGTTTCGATTGAGTGCGTGACAAAGGATAACCTTGGAGAACTTGAAATAGGATAGTCTTTGTGTTTTGTTTCATTTTCCAGAGGTTATATCTTGAGAAAAAATTACAATTTCTCTTTTGGCTCTATAACGATTTTCTCCATAGTTCACCCTTTCAGATCCTCCAAATCCTTCAGATGAGGATGCAATTGTGGCATATATTACTATTCTAAACCTCTTTGGGGCATGCCGAATAGACTTGGTACCAAAAACCATTAAGGATTTAAGAGCACTTTTTGAAGCGGGTAAAGATGAGGAGTCCGAAGTTGAAAGGGATTCCAAGCGATGACAAAAAGTGAGAGTTAATTTTAGAGATCAACATGGTGGAGAGTAAGCGGAGGTAGTTTGAATATTAGATGGTGGAGATGTTAGCACTAAGCATTGCCCCATTGAGGTAAAGGAAGGTAGTCTTGCTGGAAAATACGAGCCTCTTGTGCAACTTACAGTGATAAGGTACTCTTGTTGGAAAATATGTCTCTTGTGCAAGTTATAGTAATACCTAAAGGCCAAGACCAAGTTATGCCAAAGGAAGAGAGTGATGCACCAAAAGGGGTCACTCAGAAGTTACAGTAATATCTTGACAAAGTTAAGTCCCCAACTAAAGGTGGGTTCTATGGAGATATTTATGGGGATTCCTTTGTTGGTTAGGTTGGTGCCTCATGGGAAAATGCGCCAAAAGAAAATAGTGGTAGCTCAGAGAAAGCTTCTTCAAATGTGACAATATAAATTTCTGCAATGACTAAAGTTGACCAAAAATGTTTTGTAAGTCAAAGGATGATGAAATTCCAATTCAAAACCTAAAGCACTCTTTGATGATGATGACTTATTTGGAGACTCGATGGAGGACGATGCTTCAGAAAGAGTATAGTTGTTTAACTTTGTATTGAAGTATAATTCAGAATTTCAAGGAACTCAAGGTCATAATTCTACTTGTAGTAAAATGATTGCTTTTTTTATGACCTCACATTATTCAAAATGCAAAATTTTTATAATGGGCTTATTGTTGATGCTTGAATAGTATGTTATTTTGCATCACGCATTTCTTCAACATAAAGTCTCAAGAAAATAACTCTCTATTTCACTGATTTTTACATTCTAGCACTTTTGTTCTCATTTCTTATCTTTACAGAGTTCATGGTAGTACAATGTGCAACTAAAGTTGAGTTTACTCACTTGAAATTTCATTAGAATGATATATTTATCAAACTCCTACTTCAATTTTGTTGTTTCCATCTTAAAGCAATCCTATGCAATAATCTCGCATGTAAGGGAGGACATTACCGGCTTCCTATGTTTCAATATTCATTCAACTAATTCACCATGGAACATGCAGGTTTTATTTGGGTCAATACCATATAATAAAATCACTAATAGTATATGTTGTCTAACTCTATGTAAAATTTAGTACTTGTCTAATTTCTTACTAGACGAAGTAATAAAGATTTGAAGGTTAAAATGTTGGGGCTTTAAAACATATATAGCATAGTTATTTGATTTGAAGTGTATACACACACAATCATGGATTAGTTCATCTGTATTTACCCTCATTTTTTTTCCTAATATTTTTTCTGTATATAGATACCTTATATTTCTTGGCTTGAGCTCTTTCACAACTATGTTTTCTCAAGTTTTTGGTTTCTCTAAGTGCTCGTTCATTTTTAACTTTTCTGATCGAGAGAACATATTTCTTTAAAGGGTGCTAGCTCAATGGAAGAGCACCTGCCTTACAAGCAAGAGGTTGGTGATTCAATTCCATCGTACCCTAACATGAATTAATTAATGAATAAATATTCACATTCACATTCTATATCTTGTTTCTAGCAATTTATTGTCTCAAGTTGAGACAATAAATGGGATTAAAGACATATTGTCTCTATAGAGACAATAAATTGGATTAAAGACATATTGTCTGTATAGAGACAATACGTCATTAATCATAGCTATGGTCTCTTGAGAGACAAAAATGAATTCTCTTAAGAGACAATAGTACTTGTTTTCTATATTGTGTTTATAGAAACAATTTTTTAAGAAAATAGCTATAGTCTCTTGAGATACAAAAATGAATTGTCTCTTAAGAGACAATAATACTTTTGTTCTATATTGTCTTTATAGAGATAATTTTTTAAGATGATAATTTGAGAAACCTGCTTAAAGATAATATTTAAGACAATTTCCAAGTTTTTTTTGTCTCAAGTTAAGACAATTTACGAAAAAATTGTCTTAAATAATGTCTTAAAACCCACCTCTATGTAATAGTGTATGATCCCAACTTGCAATAAATCTCTCGAAATAAATCAAAAGCAACTTGCAGTCAAAGCTCTGATACAATGCAACTACACAAAAATCACCCAAGGACTAAAGTGTAAAACCTAAAAGGCATATTACAAAGAGATAACAATTGAAAAACCTAAGAGAAGTGATTTCATTGCTTGAATATAAAAGTTTACAAAATTTTACAACAATCTAATTATAATCGCAATAAAAGTTTATGATAATAATTAGAAAATAAATCTTACAAATTATCAAATAAAGATATAACTAATTCCAAAACTTCTCTATTGATATTGTAATAGTATCATCATCCAACTTGCAATCCTCCATTCCCTATGATCCCTCTTATCATTACAAAAAAACATTAAATTACAAATAAAATGGAAAATATTAACTTAATAAAAAATAAATATAGCTAATATAAATTTTTATATAAATTTAAAAATTTAAAAAATAATAATAATATGTAAAATCATATTTAAAATGAACTACAAGCTACATACTTAAATACAAGAATTACAAAATACGAAAAAAGGTAACAGAAATTCCAATTACAAGACAGTCGTTCGAATCTAATAACTATCAAACAAGACCTTGTACTTAAAGGCCACCTATCGCAAAATATATCTCAAGCATCAATAATTTGTATATAGATTGGCACTCTATGGCTATACCCTTTTGATACCTCGTGAATGGGCTTACTTGATGTAATTATTTTAGGGAGCGGTTATATACATCAGCACCTATCGCAAAATATATCTCAAGCATCAATAATTTGTATATAGATTGGCACTCTATGGCTATACCCTTTTGATACCTCGTGAATGGGCTTACTTGATGTAATTATTTTAGGGAGCGGTTATATACATCAGGTTAAATACTAGTGCACACCATGTTTTCTTAAGGGAACAAGGGAAGCTGCAACGCAACAAGTTCCTGCATTGAGTGTGGTAGTTGTTCAACCAAAACCTATCATTTTTCCACAAGAACAGAACTTTCAAGTGGCAATTTGCAAGCAGTAGCATCTAATAAAGTTCAAGTTGCGTTGTTGGTTCAAGTTGCAAGTAGGTTTTTCACCATATGAAAAAACAATAAAGTCTTCACGAAAAATTATGAACAAGAGCCATTTTAGTAACACAACAAGTTAGAGAAAATTTAATTAAAAAGACAATGGATTGAATCTGCTTGACAAGAACAAAATTTATGATTAAACATTAAATTTCATAGTTCAAATTCCAGAAACCCCAGGAATGAAAACAAAAGAAAATGCCAATAGGAACAAATTTTCTCAGACATAAGTGGCCATATTTTCTCAGACATAAGTGGCAGTCTGCAAGCAGTAGCATTTAGTAAGGTTCAAGCTACGCTGTTGTTGGTTCAAGCTGCAAGTAGGTTTTGCACCATATGAAAAAACAATAAAGTCTTCACAAAAAATTATGAACCAGAGTTATTTTAGTAACATAACAAGTTAAAGAAAAATTGATTAAAAGTACAATGGCCTGAATCTGCTTGACAATAACAAAAATGGATTAAACCTGAAATTATGATTAAACCTTAAATTTCACAGGTCAAATTCTAGGGACCCTAGGAATGAAAAAAAAAAAAAAATATGCCAATAGGAACATATTTTCTCAGACAAATTGTATAGTTAAACATGAAATGTCACACAAGAAAAGAGCAACAAAACTGAAGGGCTAAGAGATTGACTGATTTCAAGGAAAATCTAGAAAAATTCACAGCTCAAACTTCTTAAGCTCGCAAGAAAGAAGACAGAGCATGAATTTTGTTCAACTCAAACTATTTGCTGATAATGAAGAAATTCCAGAACAAAAAGCTCTGAAAACGATTAGAGCAACGACTCAAGCCCATACCAGGTTTTAAGGATGGCCAGTAGGGAAAGGCATTGATCTTTCAGGGCAAAGGTGTATGGTTGAAATCTCATGGAACCCTCCCCCTGTCAGAATGGGGCAGAGGTACAGAGTTCAAATTTCTTGGAAACCTCTACTATGGTAGAGATCAAACAAAAACCATTACTTGTCCAAAAAAGAGACAGGGAACTCTTGAATCTGGTTGACAATGACAAAATTTACGATTAAACATTAAATTTCATAGTCCGAATTCCAGAGACCCCAGGAATGAAAACAAAAGAAAATTCCAATAGGAACATATTTTCTCAAACAAATTGTATAGTTAAACATGAAATGGCACACAAGAAAAGAACAACAAAACTGAAGGGCTAAGAGATTGATTGATTTCAAGGAAAATCTAGAAAAATTCACAGCTCAAACTTCTTAAGCTTGCAAGAAAGAAGACTGCATGAATTTTGTTCAACTCAGACTATTTGTTGATAATAGAGAAATTCCAGAACAAAAAGCTTTGAAAACGATTAGAGCAACAACTCAAGCCCATTACAGGTTTAAAGGATGTCCAGTAGGGAAAGGCATTGATCTTTCAGGGCAAAGGTCCATGCTTGAAATCTCTTGGAACCCTCCCCCTGTAAGAATGGGGCAGAGGTGCAAAGTTCAAATTTCTTGGAACCCTCTACTATGGTAGAGATCAAACAAAAATGATTACTTGTCCAAAGAAAAAAAGACAGGGAACTCAAAAGAATTGAATGAACAGAAATAATAGCACTCTAAAAATTTAAAATACTGAATAATTTATGAGAACAATCCCACAAAGAACCTCTTATAAAATCGCATGCCTACTTGGGCAAAGGTGCAAAGTTCAAATTTCTTGGAACCCTCTACTATGGTAGAGATCAAACAAAAACCATTACTTATCCAAAAAAACAAAGACATGGAACTGAAAAGAATTGAAGGAACACAAATCATAGCACTCTACAAATTTAAAATACTGAATAATTTATGAGAACAACTCCACAAAGAACCAAACAATTCAGAACCTCCTGTAAAATCACATACCTACTTTTTCACAAAGACAAAATCATCAAGAATATAATAGTAGAAGATAAAACATTAGGCTTTGAGTCCCATAACCCACAAGATAACAACCAAATTGAAATTCAAGAAAGAACACAAGAAATGAGAGGAATTCAAGAACCCATTGTGTATTTGGGGAACTCATCAAGAGAAAGCCAAACAATTTTAAGTTGAGAACCAAGAACCCATCGCCAAAATAAAAAGGGGAAAATCGTAAAGCTAACAAGGAACGCAAGAACTTCGATTTTTTATGCGAAAACGCCTAAAATCTTGAACGAATTTTAAGAACCCAAGTCCTAAAACAGCAAAGCGTATTGACCTGAACCAAAACCAGGCAAAATCTTCAACTGGAATTAAAATTATGTGCCTCAAAATTGAAGGAACCCAAATGATCATAACAGAGAATAAACTTGAATTCTTCTCAAGCCCACAAAACTAAAAGTCTCGATAGTTTGGAATCCAATGTAAATCTTGTACCTTTCTTCCTCTCTCCTCGAGAATTGTTATGAGCGAGGCCATCAGATACATAATCATCTGCAGAAGTAGCATCATTAGCAACTGATTCGCAAGGCTCCATAGCTGAAGCTGAGGCCAGGCTGTTATTAGAGGAAGAGGATTTGTTAATGTTTCCTTCCTAAGTTCAAAAGCTCTTGATTATATTGCTGAAGAGTTGTTGAAACTCCATAGAAAGCATATGGTTAGCAAATTTGGAACTTGTAACAACATATGCATTCTTGTAGAACTCGCAATTAATTGGCAGGTTCTGGGAAGTCATAATATCAAAACAAGGACAAAGTTTGTGACTAGCCTCAGGATTCAAAGGGAGCTTTGAATCTTGAAAGAGCTGTGGATTTAGAGGGAGCTTTTGATAAAAAAGAACCTCAAGGGAGTCTTTACGAATTATATTTTATAGCCAAAGCTGTGATAGGCCTTTGAGAAGATAGGTTCCCAGTAAGAGGATAGACATATTCCCTATGTGTCATGTTTGACATGATTAGCGAATATGGTTCAATAGTATCATGGACAGACATTTTACCTTAGGGCTAGTAGTCCAGAATGGGACAATCATTCTACCCTAGAGAATGGCCCAGTAGAGGATAGTCATTCTTCTCGTTTAGAGTTGCTATATGACAACTCTACTCTTTTAGGTACAGGATTCTTGATAGGATGTCATTTTAGTAGGGTAAATCAAAGAAAAATTTGAAGGAAAATCTAAGGAAAATGAAGACAAAGCAGATTATGGAGGAATTCTTCATAATCCTAACAGTATTAACATGGCTCTGTATATTGAAAACATGGGAGACACTACAAGCCACGGATCATGAAATCATTGACACTATAAAGAGAGCTCTGGTCATAAGCAAATATATCATCCTAGATATTTAAAGTTGCTATATGAGAACTCTACTTTTTTAGGTACAGGATTCTTGATAGGATGTAATTTTTGCTTTTGCTCCAACAACCTATAATAAAAGTTAAAACTATCAAAATCTACAAAAAAGGGAAGAGTACAAGAGAAATACTAAAACCTCAAAGATTGTTTGTGAGCTTAGTTACATCTGGCATGCCCATGGAGTAGCAGAAGGGCAAGGGAATCTAATTTCCCTAGAATCTATAACAAAAAACCATTTCTCCACTAAACCCTACATAGGGTAAAATATGTCAATACAATGTAATAACATAAATTGTACCTGTTATAAACCAATGGGAAATCCTCTCCATATTAACTTGTAGAGGAATCAAATAATATAGGCGCTGGTTACATTTGCAAAATGGAAACCTATATCAACCAATTTGTGGGGGGCTAAAAGACTAGTTTTGCTCTCTGGGATATCACATCTGACTTGATTCCTCTTACTGGGTGTAGGTTGGGATTCATAAGCCCTGCAAAGGTGCTTTCAGGTTATAGTGGCTAGAAGAGGATGTTGAAAGTGGCGAACCTGGATATGAGATTGAACTAGTGGAGAAAGTAATTCAACCCTGTAAGCTAATGGAGAATCACCTTGCCATGACTTTGCACATGCAATCCATGTGAACCAAGAGTAACATTGCTAACAGCTTGTTTGTGGGGGTCTAAAAGACTAGTTCTGCTCTTTGGGATATCACATCTGACTTGATTCCTCTTACTGGGTCTAGGTTGGCATTCGTAAGCCCTGCAAAGGTGCTTTCAGGTTATAGTGGCTAGAAGAGGATGTTGAAAGTAGCAGACCTGGATATGAGATTGAACTAGTGGAGAAAGTAACTCAACCCTGTGAGCTAATGGAGAACCATCTTACCATGACTGTGCACATTGTGCTCATGGATAGGCTTAGATGGAGAAGGACAGAGCTAAGGATTTCTTCACATAGATGGTTGACAATAGTATCGAATCACAACTCGCTTATGATTTTATGATCTATGGATATTGCAAGAAAGGTAAAAATATGCTTCAGTAGTTTGGCCCCTATGATAATATGGGGGAGAGCAACATCGCATCTGATACATTTACTAACAATTTATTAATTCAGGGACTCGGTAAGAAATCCATGACCAAGGAGCCAGAGGATGTGTTTTGGGAACTACTGGACAAAGTTTTATTGCTAATTTACAAAATTGTAACACTTCGATCGTTGAACATTCTAAGGAGGGTGATATGTAACGAACCTCATAGTTGCAGGATGAGTGCAAATGACTTTGCACATGCAATCCATGTGAACCCAGAGGAACATTTCTAGCAGCTTGTTTGTGGGGGGCTAAAAGACTAGTTCTGCTCTCTGGCATATCACATCTGACTTCATTCCTCTTACTGGGTCTAGGTTGGGATTCGTAAGTCCTGCAAAGGTGCTTTCAGGTTATAGTGGCCAGAAGAGGGGATTGAAAGTAGCAAACCTGGATATGAGATTGAACTAGTGGAGAAAGTAATTAAACCCTGTGAGCTAATGGAGAATTAGATTGCCATGACTGTGCACATTGTGCTCATGGATAAGCTTAGATGGAGAAGCACAGAGCTAAGGATTTCTTCACATAGATGGTGGACAAAGGTATCGAATCACAACTCACTTATGATTTTTTTATCTATAGATATTGCAAGAAAGGTAACAATATGCTTTAGTAGTTTGGCACCTGTGATAATATGGTGGAGAGCAACATCACATCCGATACATTTACTGACAATTTATTAATTCAAGGACTCCACGGGAAATCCATGACTAAGGAGGTAGAGGATGTATTTTGGGAACTACTGGACAAAGTTTTATTGCTAATTTACAAAATTGTAACACTTCGATCATTGAACATTCTAAGGAGGGTGATATGCAATGAACCTTGTAGTTGCGGACATAAAGGTCTTTGTCCTAACACTTTTACTTATTGTTCAATGGTTTGTCCACTTTATAAGTCCCAATGCTACTCTCTTTAACTGTTCGAATAATGGCTAGCCTAAGAAAGGTAGAATGCAGGATTCTTCTAAACTTCTTAATAGGATAGCGCATGAGCCTCGCCAGTTAGATGATATTGCATATGATGAAATCATTAAAGAAGTAGACCAGATATTAGTGAAAATGATTAAAAATATTTTGTCTCTTAATTATGTGACATACAACACCACAATAAATGAATATTTGAAGGAAAATGGCATAATGCAAGCTCTCGCTAAGGAAGGAAATAGTAGTTAATGATCTGCTTCCAGATTCTTAGACTTTCAGTGGGATCATCTATAGACTATTCTAGATGGGGCAATGCAAGAATTATGTAAGCACTTAATTAAAATGATGGGCATGGGATGGTTCCCATACGCACTCTTAGGATACTATGATAAATCTACTTTGTGAAAAAGATAATATATAGTAGGTTCTTTACCTCCGACATGAAGTAGAACAGAGAGGACCTTTGTTTGGTGCCAAATCTTATAGTTATTTTTCTAAAGAGGATTGGTTTAAAAAACATAGATAACTCTCAATACGAGTGACAGAAGTTGTGGATCTATATATCACACTATGATAAAGATTTCTTATTTTAACATTGCTCTTTGCTGTCCCAGTTCTAAAGATTTCTTATTTTAACATTGCTCTTTGCTGTCCAAGTTCTAACATAGGAACAAAATAAATAATGTGCACTACTATTGTATGTATAACGATGCTAAGGATCTTTAGCTATCCTTGTAAAGCCCTTTTTCTGAATAGTCATTTTGTTTGTAGAAATTAAAAGAGAAAAGTAATTTCACTATTAACCTTACGGTTTGTTGAGAAAGTATGTGCAGACAACAAAGTTTGGGATGGGTGTATTCACAAGCTCTGAAGCAATACCATGTAAGAGTGTATAACAAATCAAAAGTTACAAATTTTATATCTGAAGTTTGGTTATGTCAACCTGATGTGTTCCTTTCGCTGGCTCATTGAAGAGTGGCTTCAACTTGGCTAGGTTTTGTTGGGTGAATTCATACTTAAAAGCACAGATTATTTCTTTAGTTGTAACAACCTTAAATGTGCATCTGATCTGAATTTGACAAACTTGGCTGAATGCATCATGCATGTGGATTTAGAGGGAGCTTTTGATACATAAAGAACCTTGAATTTAAAAGAAGCTTTGGACTCGGAGGGACCAGTTTAATTCTCTAGTTTTGAGGCATGAGTAGTCTTTAAGAATTATATTTTATAGCCAAAGTTGTGATAGGCCTTTGACAAGCCTATCGTAGATGTAGATGAAGTACTTGCACTTCAAGGACAAGCTTGGACTTGTTAAGATAGGTTCTCAGTAAGAGGATAAACATATTCCCTATGTGCCATGTGTCATGTTTGACCAGATTAGGGAATATGGTTCAATAGTATCATGGACAGACATTTTACCTTAGGGCTAGTAGTCCATAATGGGACAATCATTCTACCCTAGAGAATGGCCCAGTAGAGGATAGTCATTCTTCCCATTTAAAGTTCCTATATGAGAACTCTATTTTTTTAGGTATAGAATTCTCGATGGGATGTCATTTTTTCTTTTGGTCCAACAGCCTATAATATAGCTTTTTATTGATAATTTAAAAAATTGTAAGAGAAACATATATAATCCAATAATGTTTTTCTAGCAAAGTGTTGCCAGATGAAGAGAGGAATTACACCATGACCGAATGATTCGGACTTGTCACATGCTTTAAAAAAAAATTACACACTATAGGGCATACGTACATGAAGGCATCTTATATCTTAATTAATTATATCCCCGTAAATACAAGTTTAAAAACGGGCTTATCCTTCACACTGCCATATTTAGGACAACCCATGCTACCTAGTCACCATAGTATAGGCAATTAGAAACGAGCTGGAGGGAATCAAACCCAAGCTGAGTTGTATCCCCTCATATAAGGTCATCCACTTGGGTTGGGTTAAGGTCAGTTCTCGACCAAAGAAGGGCGAAGGGCAAGAGTTCAAACACAACCGTAATAGCCTGGCTCAAAAACTAAAACCCTACACTGTAAAATATAAAAACCACCTAATATAAAAATTTTGATAAAAACACAAAAGCCTTTTAACATCATTCCTCTTAAAGGACCAAACGAAAAACAAAACCTATTTTCAATTAAATTTTCCATTGCATATATCAGGATCGAGTTTCAACCATAATCGTAACAGCCTAGTTCAAAAACTCAAACCTTACAGAGGGTAAAATATGTCAATACAATGTAATAACATAAACAATACCTGATATAAACCAATGTAGTGGAGCGAAAGAAAAAATAAATGTGGAAGTGAAGTCACCGCTAAATAATTTCTAACTTCATCATATAACAAAAAAGGTAACTTAAACTTATGCCGATACTGCATGGATAATGTTAAATAGAATGAAATGTGTTCACAATGAATTATTAGCAACTAACACGTACAAATGACCTGATTTACGTTAACCTCCATCAAACCAACCTTGCAGGTTAACTAGCACAGATGTCATAGCTTCCCAAACAGAGGTCATATTCCCTATTCAGCGCCATTTCTCTTCTTGCTACCTTTGTTGTTGGCTCAGATGTCTACGTTGTTTGGCTATTTAACCATCTAAGCTCCCTGCCTATTCAAACGATGAGTGACCACTGTTTGTTCAGATGATGAGTGAGCAGCTAAGTCACCGGATTCGTCCTAAACCCCCTGCGAATCCCGAATCCGGTGAATCCGACACGATTCGGTCCGGATTCGTGTCCAAATCACAGGACACGTCGTGTCCGTTTTGGACACGTCGTGTCCGAGGGCGTGTCGCGATTTTAGGACACGTGTCCGGTTTCCAGGACTCGCTAAGCTCAGTGCGAGAAAGAAAAGGGCATGTTTGCTCATTAATATTTTCATTTGGCAAGTGATTTGTGTTGTTGCAGCAAGGAGTAGAACATTTTGGCAGCTTCATGATCAAGTCTAGGCCCTAGTATTGATATGCTATTCATGGTAATGTTAAATTCTTAAAGTAAAAGTGACATTCTCCTTAATCTTCATTTTCATCCTTTTACTTAAATTTTTAACATTACCATGAAATGACTCAGGATGTTTGAGAGTGGTTTCTTCCTCATTGGATTTCATATGGAGAAAGTAGAATTTTAGATTTCATTCAAAATCCAGCAGACTTATCAGTTTTTCAGGATTTTAGGATTGGGGGATTGCAATGTTTCCATTGAATTTTGTCATGTATTAGGGTATGGAACTTGTATTTAATCAAGAGCACCAAACCAAGAGCTTCTGAATATGTCGCTCCCGCTCTCGTTTTCGCTCCTGCTCCCCGCTTTCGCTCCCGCTCCCAAGTAACACTGTTCCTAATGATATGGGTCTGGACACCACTATTGAGTTGGCATTGGCCAAAATGGATCTCAATGATCCAGTGCTAGAGCCTGTTAAATTTGATGACTTAGAGGGGTCAACCTCTATACCAACAGATGTAGAGGCGACTATGGATACAGGGGAGGAGGAGGATGCAGAGGAGAGCAGTGGGGACCATAATGATGGGGACAGTGATGCTGATTCTGATGCTAATTGATGCCTTGAGGCTTGTATACCTGTAGTTGTTTTATATTTTCTATTTCTATTTGCCATTGACATTGCACCAACACTACCTATGTAACACATTTTGATTTGATGACTTAATGAGAAAACTACAATTGTCAGTGTGTTTATCTTATTATCTTGTAGTTGTAAGTTGTCTTTCAGTTATGAATTATGAATCATGATTTAAAATTTTAATAGATTTAACATTTATGTGACCAGTACCACTGACATTTATTTGAATTTTGTATGTACTCTACATGCTAATAGCTATAGATGAAGATCTATGTTTGAAATCAACAAATTTGTATCATTAATTAAAATTTGTGTAAGAAATATGATAATATCTAATTTTTAATATATATATTTTATATATTATATATATATATTATATATTTTTAATAAAATAATATATAACGTGTCCTAACGTGTCCTGTTCCGGGGGGTCAGCGTGTCCGAATCCGACACCACGAATCTCGAATCCTACGTGTCCCGAATCCCCGTGTCAGGTGACTTAGGTGAGCAGCCATTAATGCAAGTGCCAAAACAATACCAGGTAGTGTTTAACCGTCTAACCTCCCTGACTATTCAGATGATGAGTGATGAGTGAGCAGCCATTTATCCAAGCACCAAAACAATACCAGGTACTGCTGCTGTCAAGCACCTTCCCTGCGATGTCAACAGTCCCATGTAGCTAATACAATTACTACAACTAGTACATTAAGGCTTCTTGACATGGATGAAGGCATGTTTCCTTTCGCGCGGATAGAAGCTTTCTGCATTATGAGAAAGAAGGGAGGCAGAAGGGGGTAAGGTTGGTTGATCCGGCCAGTGAGTTTCCATTTCGTCTAAAGAAATTCACTGCTAATCAAGCTATCCTTTGCCCACCAGCCAGCAGAAACAACCAGAGTCTCCTGTGCACATGCTTGTTGGCAAATTGGCATGATGCCCGTTGTACCATAAACCTGCTCTATCTATTCATTGGTCCATTTATAGGGTCAACCCCCCTCTTTTTCCAACCAAGAATTGACCCCCCTTCTTGCTCGAAAAAGGAATCAGCGGGGACGTTTTGCTAAATGAAAACAACAAATTCAAATATTTTCAAGAATCTATTCCACTGCATAATACTACAAGCTCTACTCCATTTTCCCTCCAGACAGATAAGGGAAAAACCTTTCCGAGCCAGACGGGCAAGGAAAAAGTGAAACCTTTTACTTCAAGAGGCACAGCGAGGGGAAGGTGAATCCAGGAAGCGCAGGAGAAAGACAAGACATAGGAAGTCCATCCACCTACATATGCATGCACACGTACACTGAAGAGCCTTAATAACCCAACGTGCAAATAAACCAATATGTTCTGCAAATAAACCAATATGCTCAAACTAATGGCAAACTAAACTAATGTTAGCATTAGTTTGGTACTTCAAACATTAACTACAAACATTAACTAATAATGAACAAGCTAAAACAAGAACAACCTATGGTCCAGCCTCTTCTGCCTCGGGAAGAGGCCAAATAAGACCATCAATTGAATGAGATGGCTAAAAGAACTAACAACTTACCATGAAATTAAAAACATTCAAAAAAGCACCACCAACTAATGTCAAGGGACTAAAAATTGATTACAATAGTCCCATGCCATTGTGAAATGGCACGGACTAATAAATGGATACCTTGCTCACTTTTTTTTTAGGAATTTGATGGATACCACGATTAAAATTCACAATGGAAAGGCTCGCAAATTTTCTAGCTATAGTATAATTATTTAATATTTTAAAGTAACAAGTAGGATATAAAGCAAACATCCTCAAATCAATCATGTTGATAACATTCAACTACACTTCTCTATAAGAAGAGAGGACTGACGAAACCTTATAAGAAGAGAGGACTGAGGGAACCTTTTGAGACGTGGTGTTTTGGATGCTTTTACCTGCTATGACTGCACAACTCAAGAGCGAACGATTTTACTTCCTGATACTGATCCTCATTCCTCTAATTCGCAATCATCCTCTCATTTGTCAGATGCATCCTCTAGAGAAAACTTTGCAACGTAATCGTGCCTGCAAATGTCGTTTACCTGATAGATCTGCAAATCTACTGGGTTTTGAAGCACCTTCCAGATTTGCAAAGCCTATGCAGGAGATTAATCAATTCTAAGGATAGTGAGACCTAACGTGCCCACGCGATTTATTTGCAGCATTTCCCTTGCCCATTTACTGTACCACGCCCTCTCTTTTAAATTTTTTACCAGTGACCCATTATTTTTGTCACAACAACGTCATATGAGCTATCATAGTATCATAGGGTATGAACAAGATGTGAATTGAGAAATTAAATTCGTAACATGAAAGTTGAGATTTTCGGTTTATTAAATTTGGCAAAAATCTCATGTAGGTGACAACAATAGGATTTGTTGCTATATTAGCTCCTTTTTTTGTTGAGGAGGAGTTATTGCATCCTTATTTGTTGTGAGAGAATTTATGATTCAGTTTTCTACTCCTAGCTATAAAAATATAAGCCCGTAGAGGATTTGGTGTTGCGAAGAGAGTGTGTGAGGAATTAAAATTGTTCTAATCTCCAGTTGAATAATAAGATTGCCAATGCCTCTATTTTGGTGGATGTAGCCCAGATTGGTTGGGTGAACCCCGTTAAATCTTTGTGTTAATTTTATGATTTTGTATGTGTTGTGTATGCCTTTTAAATTTCCGTTGCGCATTGTTTGCTCCAACAATTGGTATCAGAGCATGTTATGGAGTTGGTACGTGTGACAGAGACGCCAAGTCTGCTGTGGAAGGTGGAGCTTTGTCGTTGGCAGGGTTTCGTTGGGAACAGTCGCGCCAATTTTGAGCCAAAGGAAGGGTTGCTGCGATTTATTTAGGAACAGGTGTGCCCATTGGCAAGGTTTTGAGCATTATACTAGCACCAGTGCGCCAAAATCCTAATTGGCGCCGAAACACAAGGATTAAGCACGCCAATTTCTTGACTCGCATGGATCTTGTTTGTGGCGCGGATCTTTTGCTATCAAGGAGCGCCAAGCTTTTTTCTCTTTGGTAAAACTGCAATTTTTTTTTAAATTGTGATATGTCATGACATGGTTCGGCAGAGGCATTTTATTATAGAGTAAAGGCATTATAGTATTAGGCAAAGGCATTTTTTAAATAAAAACTACGTTTATTAAAAAGTTGGAATTGGAGATTTTGTTTGTTACAACATGGCAAAAACTCAAAGTGCTCGTTTTGAGATCGAGAAGTTCAATGGCAAAAACAATTTCGAGATCTGGAAAGTGAAGATGTATGATCTACTCGTGCAACAAGGCGTGGCGAAGGCGTTGTTGGGAAAAGCAAAACAACCTTACACCATGACAGATGATGAATGGAGCGACTTGGATGAAAGAGCACTGAGCGGTATTCAATTGTGTTTGGCGGATGATGTTTTGTTTAACATCGTGTCAGAGAAAACTACTACTCGTTTGTGGACAAAGCTTGAGAAGCTGTACATGACAAAATCCTTAACCAATAGGATTCTTCTGAAGCGACAGTTGTACAGTTTGCGAATGAAGGAAGGTACATCTATTACTGATCATTTGAATACCTTTAATACTCTCCTAGTTCAATTAGAAAGTATAGAAGTAAAATTTGAATCAGAAGATAAAGCTATAACTTTATTATGCTCGTTGCCCGAGTCATGGGATCATTTTGTTACTTCTATAAGTCTTAGTTCATCAGAAACCCTTGAATTTGATGGTGTTGTTGGAGCTTTGTTGTCTGAAGAGACAAGGAAGAGGTCAAATTCAGAAACCTCTACATCAAAAGCAATGATGGTCAGAGGTTGTTCTAAAGAAAGACGCTTCAGTAAGCACAACGACTCGCATTCAAAATCGAAAGGGAAGAAGAGTAAGGTAAAGTGCTGGTTCTGTGGCAAATCCAGACATTTGAAGAAGGACTATTGGAAGAGACAACAAACATCCAAAGAAGACTCTTTGACATAGAAGAAAGAAGCAAACACGACAGATACAGGTTCGGCATCCGTTTTAGGTATGAGTGATGAAGTGTTATCAGTTAATTTGTCTAATCATGATCAACATTGGCTGTTAAATTCTGGAGCATCAAATCACGTGCATTTATAGAGAATGGTTTAAGACTTATAAATCAATCAATGATGGAGTCGTTCACATGGGAAATGATATCACATGTAACATTGTGCGAATTGGAAGCATCCAGCTTAAAATGTTTGATGGGACAAATAAAATTCTAACTGATGTAAGACA
Organism: Pinus taeda; assembly: GCA_000404065.3. NCBI lineage: Eukaryota > Viridiplantae > Streptophyta > Pinopsida > Pinales > Pinaceae > Pinus > Pinus taeda. The sequence continues at coordinate 17,971 of APFE030814087.1, read as the reverse complement.
TGTACCTGAATTAAGAAAAAACCTCATTTCACTAGGAGTACTAGACACTAATGGATATAAAACTTTTATTCAAGGTGGAGTAATGAAAGTTTATAAAGGAATTTTACTAGTAATGAAGGCAAAGAAATTTGGAAATCTTTTTCAGTTAGAAGAAAGAACAGAGTCAGATCATGTTTCTACAGTGTCTGAAAATGACAATAATTCTATTCGTTTATGGCATCAAAGGTTGGGCCATATGAGCGAAAGATGTTTAAAGATTTTATCTGATCGTAAGTTACTTCCTAATTTAAAGTCTGTTAAGTTAGATTTCTGCAAACATTGTCTGTTTGGGAAACAAAGCAAGCAGAAGTTTAAAACTGGAAAACATACTAGGAAGGGAATCCTTGATTATATCCATTCTGATGTTTGGGGTCCATCCCCTACAACCTCATATGGAGGATCGTCATATTTTGTATCTTTTATTGATGATTTCTCTAGAAAAGTGTGGGTCTAAATGTTAAAGAAGAAGTCTGATGTATTTATAGTTTTCAAACAGTTTAGAGCATTAGTTGAAAACATCACTGGAAGAACCATTAAATGTTTAAGAACTGACAATGGTGGTGAGTTTACTTCAAAGGAATTTGACAATTATTGCAAGGACACTGGGATCAAAAGACATAAGACCACTGTATATACTCCTCAGCAAAATGGAGTCGCTGAACACATGAACAAGACTCTTTTAGAAAGAGCAAGAAGTATGCTTAGTAACGCCAATTTGCAGAAGGAATTGTGGACAGAAGCAGTTTCTACAGCTTGTTATTTGATAAATCGATCACCATCAAGGGCGATAGGATGCAAAATTCCTCAAAAGGTATGGAAAGGTCATCCTTGTGATTATTATAAACTAAAAGTTTTTGGTTGTGATGCATATGCTCTAGTTCCGAAACATCAGCGTTCTAAATTAGATCCTACATCAAAAATATATATTTTTGTTGGATATGGTTATGGGACTAAGGGATACAGATTGTGGGATCCTACTACTCACAAGATCATCATTAACAGAGATGTTAAATTTAATGGATCCTCACTTGAAAATTCAGATGTAGATGATAAATTGAAACAAGATAACGTATCTAAGCTTCAACAGATTCAGTTTGAAACCAGTTCAAATACTGATGATAGTCAATATGAACATGGTTCAGATGCAAGTCATGAACAAGTTTCAGATGCAGATCATGAACAAGTTTCAGATGTAGATCATGAACATGTTTCAGATGCAGATCATGAAGAAGTTCCTACAAAAAATAATCAGCAAATTGTGGAAGTACCAGAAACATCTTTAAGGAGGTCCACAAGAATGAAATGTCCTCCTAAAAGGTATGATGATTATGTTACTTTAGTTGCTTTAACCACTAACGATGATGAACCTTTGTGCTATCACGAAGCTGTAGAAGGTTCTAAAAGTGAAAAGTGGAAAGAAACTATGAAGGACGAGATGATGGCATTAGACAAGAATGGCACATGGGATCTGGTAGAACTTCCTAAAGACAGAAAAGTTGTGGGATGTAAATGGGTTTACAAATTGAAAAGGGGTGTTGATGATACAGAGGACAGGTACAAAGCAAGGCTGGTCGCAAAAGGTTTTTCTCATAAAGCAGGCATTGATTTTCATGAGATATTTTCACCAGTTGTAAAAATTGTTTCCATTTGGATTGTATTAGTATTAGTCGCTTTACTTGATTTAGAATTACAGCAACTAGATGTTAAAACTACATTTTTACATGGAGATTTAGATGAGGATATTTACATGGAACAACCGGAAGGGTTTGTTCAAAATCGCAACAAGAAATTTGTCTGCAGGCTCAAAAAATCATTGTATGGTCTGAAGCAGTCGCCTCGACAATGGTTAAAGGCTCAGATGGAAAGGACATTTGATATGAAAGATCTAGGAGCAGCAAGACAGATTTTGAGCATGGAGATTTTCAGAGACAGGAGCAATGGTAAGTTGTGGCTATCACAACATAAGTATATTGAGAAAAAACTCTTGAGGTTTGGTATGAACAATGTGAAGCCTGTGTCAGTTCCTTTAGCTTCCCATTTTAAGCTTTCTTCTATTTTATGTCCTAATACAAATGAAGAAAAAGAATATATGTCTCGAATTTCGTATGCCAATGTAGTAGGTTGTTTGATAGATGCGATGGTTTGTACTCGACCAGATATTTCACATGCAGTTGGGGTTGTCAGCAGGTATATGGCAAATCCAGGAAAAGAACACTGGTCAGCAGTGAAATGGGTGCTTTGGTATTTGAGAGGCACAAGTGATTATTGTATCACTTATAATAGAAGTAGTGAATTTGTTTGAGGATATGTTGATTCCGATTTTGCAGGTGATTTGGATAAGAGAAGGTCAACATCAGGGTATGTCTTTACTCTTGCAGGTGGAGCTATTAGCTGGATGTCAAAGCTACAGAACATTGTTGTTTTATCCACTGCTGAAGCAGAATACATAGCTGCTTCACATGCTTGTAAAGAAGCGATTTGGTTGAAAGGTTTGTTTGGTGAGTTTGGTAGGTTACAGGACAACATCAAGTTATTTTGTGATAGTCAAAGTGCAATTCATTTGGCTAAGAATCCGGCCTATCATAGTAAATAAAAGCATATACCTATCAAGTACCATTTTGTAAGACAGGTTATCACTGAAAGGGGTGTCTCTCTTGAAAAAGTGCATACAAAGGAAAATTGTGCATACATATTCACGAAACCAGTTTTGTTAGAGAAGCTACGTTGGTGTATGGCTTCTCTAGGCTTGCAAAAAAGATAAAATAATAAAGAAACAGGGTATCAGGCTAATTGTTGTCAAGGTGGATATTGTTGAGATTTTCGGTTTATTAAATTTGGCAAAAATCTCATGTAGGTGACAACAATAGGATTTGTTGCTATATTAGCTCCTTTTTTTTGTTGAGGAGGAGTTATTGCATCCTATATTTGTTGTGAGAGAATTTATGATTCAATTTTCTACTCCTAGCTATAAAAATATAATCCCGTAGAGGATTTGGTGTTGTGAAGAGAGTGTGTGAGGAATTAAAATTGTTGTAATCTCCAGTTGAATAATAAGATTGTCGATGCCTCTGTTTTGGTGGATGTAGCCCATATTGGTTGGGTGAACCACGTTAAATCTTTTTGTTAATTTTATGATTTTGTATGTGTTGTTTATGCCTTTTAAATTCCTGCTGCGCATTGTTTGCTCCAACAATGAAGTGCTTAAAATTACTGGTCGGTATGACAAATTGACAAATAAAGATGACGCAATCCAGACTACGGGTTTTCCTACCCAAGTACTCGAGGGTGACTTGAGTCGTGCGTTTGTTAGGGTAAGCAGCAACATTGTGTCACACAGAGAGTTCCATCCATTTGCATGTGCAATTAACATAGCCATTAGATGGTAAAATAAATTTGGAGCAACTATAAGAAATATGACTTTGTTTGCACTCAAATAGACTATGTTTTCGTTAGTGGAAATGAAATTAATGAATTAATCAAGTTTGAAGAAGGCTAAAGTGTTAGCTAAAGTGACTTTGGGTACTATTTTGTAAATTGCGCTTGTCATCAAATGCTCGAGGAAAATGAAGTCTGGAAGAAGATTGACGATGCATGTATTTTTGGTATTTTATAACTTTATATGGCATTGGTTCTCCAATCCTAAGGAAAGAAAATGATAAGCTACAAATTACAGATCCTGAAATATGCAAGAATGCAATTTTTTATGCTTGGGAACTATCTGGTACTATTTGCCATGCAACTCACATTTGTTGAAGTTTTACTGACCAATTATGTCATGCAATTGAAAAGAGTCTATAATACCTTGAATTTGTCGAGTACTTTGAATTCAATCACAGCATAAGGGTTTCCAAGGGGCATCCCTCTCCACTGCTCATACTAACATTTATCAGCTTTAGCTCTTATGTTAGGAAAGTTCAGTCCCCCTTGATCATTTGGAAATATTGAAATATCCCAAGACACTGGAGGAACTCTTTTGACCTCCCTATGTTTGCACCAAATGAAACTTCTAATTCTAAGGACCTTCTCTAGCATTTTATCAGATGCTTGAGAAGGGAAAAGACAAGAACAATTCTCGGGAATTGTTTTAGTATTTTATAGGTTTCTTGAGAAGGAAAAGACAATGAATAATAAATGTTCATGTTGCATGTACTCTATTAGTGACTGCAACCTTACCCAGCAAACAAAAGATCGAGTGACCTCCATGCTTGAAGTATTTATTCAACCAGGCCATTATCCACTTCCTATGATCAACAAGAGAGAGTAATGTACAAAAGGGGATGCCCAAATAATGAATTATCCCTTTAGGATTTATAATATTATATTTATGATCCAACCAATTAAGGGGTTCGTCTTGACTAGTAAGGATAATATTTGTTTCATCCTCACCAAAGCCACTCTTAACAACTTTTTTTATGTGTCGAGGAAAATACTAATACCTTCCAGGTAATTCTCAGTCAATTTAGCAGTTAAAGCCAAGTCATTTGCGAAAGGAACATTGAGATGTTGGTTGTCATTAGGGAAAGAAATTCCTTTTGATTTTCCCTTGTACTCTGGTAACCTCCAATAACTAACCTATAACATTACTGTAATCACATACAAATGAAGATGAGAGGGAAACCTTCTCCAATTGACTGTGTAGTATGTTTCACTAGCCTCCTCCAGTTGATTGTGTAATCTGTTTGACTCTTTCTCCTCATCCCATGGGGCACAATTTGAATTTTCAAGAGACTACATCTTAGGATGCTTCTTCCAAACGCTTTCAATAGTGTTGAATTCGTTGTCCTCTGGCTTGGTCACTAATTTGGCTTTAGGATTTGAATGGTTGACCATATTCATGAAACACAATGCTTGACGATAAGCTTCCATACAATCATTAACCAAATCAGAATTAGTTCCATCATAAAAGTAGATGATTAAATGTATCAATTACACTGCTCTCATCTTCCAAATATTTTTACCAACTGCCTTGAAATACTTTTCTTCTTGAGAAAAGTGGGAACCTGACCTTCTCGGGTTCCTGTTTTGTATTCTTTCAAACTGATCAATTCTTTAGAAGTACAATTACCATTTTCAATGCCCTTTTTGAAATTATTCTATGTATTCTTAAAGACGTATTTATTTTCTCTCTAGTCGTTGCAAGCACTCTCTTGCATGATGTTCAAAGCATCTTTGTATTTCCCAAATTAACTAGATTTGTTCGTTTTTTTCAAAATACCAAATTTGCTCTTACTTATCACGAAAAGTCGGATCATTCTGAATACAAACTGAGAGAGATACCAACATATCTTGTTGATTTTGACCATGCGTTTCTGCACCCAAAGAAACACGATAAGTATTATGGACAGAAAGTATTCAAATCCCTGGAGATCTTCTTTCTATTGAACACGCTCCCTTGTCCAAAAATCTTCGCATTAGAACAAGTATTCCACATCTCTACCTCCAACTGAGTCACCCTATCTTAGCCTTAGCCTTGTACTAATTTATTTCTTTACTAGTCTTGTACTAGCCTATTTCTCTACCTCCAACTGAGTCACTCTATTCTCGAGCAGTAAAAAGGGTCTTTTTCACTTCTATTTACCCTACATTAATTATCAATCCAATTATGATTTTTTATCTCAAAGAGTGTACTCAGTTTGAGGCGGTCATTTGACAAGAGTAATGCTAGTAGTATAGTGCTTTTGTAAAAGTAACAAAATGTTGGAAACAAACTCTAAATGTAATTGCAGGAACTGGAAATGCTTGTAACTAAATCATTCATTTAAGGAACTACAACACTTCATCAGTCAAGGGTGCAGTAATAATAACTCTTCCCTTTGTAAACTGATGTAATTAAAAAGCAATCAAGGAAAAGATGCCTGGGAACTGGACAACAATAGTCAATGTTCACTACAGTTTCAGATCGTTCTGTGCACACTGAAGCAATGACTTAAAGCGATAATTCAAATAACAAGAAAAGGACCAATAACTAATCTATTTAACAAGATTGAACAACAAAGCGTTAACCTACCAAAATGAATGAAGCAATAATGGTAATATACGGGTATTAAGCAACAATATTTACCTCGGAAATGATTTGAACAGCAAATGAAAATGGGACAACAAACTAAAGTATGTTATGAAATATTGAACAATAACCTAAATCAAATGTAAATGCACATCAAACCAAATCGAATATTACACACAACACTTCTATATTGAAGGAAATGGTAATCTGAGTTTCAGCATAACAATTATTAATCACGGTTATGAAGAAACAGTAATTGTAGTCGCTATGGAACAACAATCCCAATGAACAACAATCACGCTTGGAGGTCAACTGTAGGTAAATAGACAATGATACCGATTTGTAAATGCACAACACTGTTACTCTGTAAATGAACAGTAATGGTGATCTGTAAGGAACAACAATGTTATACAATAATAGCAATATGTTAATGGAACAACAATACGATATAACTTTAGAATGAATAGCATAACATTCCAGCTGTAGAGAATAACCTTACTATTCAAATAGGAACAAGATATAACAGAGCCAATACATGAAATAATAAGGAACAACAGATTACTGAACAAATTAAATAAAAGAAATCAAACCACACACGACTTGGAATCAAAAAATAATGGTACAGGAAGCAAGTGATCCACCAGGGCCGGGCCCTTAACCTCTAGGGACGCACTGCTATGCTTACTCCAAAATCGCTCTTTTAAAGAGAGTCGATGATCAAAGTTTAAGTTACAATAGTGAATTTCATAAAAACAATAATAGTCCACCCCCTGGGCTAGCAACATTGTCCCTTCTTATAGCAGCCAAGCGGAAATATCAAAGATACGAATAATCTTTAAGGTAGCGATCCCTCAGGATCAAAGGATCCTGAGGGATTCGCCAAATCGTTATTTCTCAGTTATCTCTTCATTCTCTTGCACCGATTTGGTATCTCCTCTTCCTTTTCCTGGCTTGTACACTCCAATCTGGATTGCCTCATTTGGATGCAGTTCCCTGTCAAAGGGACAGCGGTTGATTTTGTCTTGTCTTTTCCTTTCGAGTGGCGATCTTCCGTTTTCCTCTTTTTCTGCATAGGAAAAAGTAATTATTAGTCATTTTACGTTGCTCACAAATATTCTAAACTTTATCATAATCTTTCACCATATACCCATTTCATAATGTAAAAAAGTTATGAATTTAAGGAAAAGATGACAAAACAAGTGACAATTACATACCTTCTCTAATGCTCAACACATCCCCCTGCTTACCCTTTTTCATGCCCTCATGAAAACATTGTAATTGACATGCAAGGCAGTTAGGGAATAGGCTGGAGAAGGGATCTCATTAGGTGGTCTACAACCATTATGCCTAGCTAGGAATTCAAAAATATGTCCTATCTGACCTTCAGGCATTTTATATAAGGCTTGATATCCTAGTGCAGGGTGCCAAATGACTGGACTTCGGAACCTACAGCCTAACCAAGACGGGCCTTCTCTCAAAATGAGGTCACCATAGATACCCAAGCGGTCAGCAGCTAGCTTAAAATTCTCATAGTTGAATGGTTCTCTGTTTTGGATGTTCCGATTAGAAGTCTGGTATTGGAATTTGGCTCATGCTATGGCAAGGTATTTGATGGTAAAGAAGTATTCTACCCCTTCCCAGATGACTGTTGTGTGAATAGGTCCCAATGCCTCGATCACTCCCTAAGTTCTCATTAGGCTCCTATGTTTATTCCATAGCTGCAGTGGGTCTCTACGTTCACCCCTCACCCATATATCTAATCCATTCTCATCTTTGAAAGACATTGTAGGCTTTGAGCCACTTTATTTGATTAACACCAAAAGAAATAAATGCCTACAGTCGTCTCCCACAAAAGGGCTAGGGTTCTGCTTTGTTTCTCCATCTAATACAAGATTGTGCAAATAAAATTCACATAACAATCATTGAACTTTCACCCCGTAATGCTTACAACAATTTATGAAGTCATCAACGGTTTTTATTTCTATAGGTATTCCTGCCTTGACAACTCTAATTTTCAATTGTAAATATCTTTCCATTAAGAAAAATATAGTTTCTAGCAGGTGCCCTACACGATAGGACGTCAATATACAGAGAACATAAGGTATCCATTTCTTTGATGACATAAGATATCCATTTGTTTGATGACTACGTCTAGTCTATGGGCTAACTTTTTGACTCTTTCTTCTGCTTTTGCCATCCATCAAGGGCCTAGATTTCTGATGCACTAATGTTCTTTAGTTGCTATTGTAACTTTTGGTATTTTTCTTGAGGGACAGTCCGCTCTGTAAGTTTCTCTATTTTTTGTTGGGCTTGTGTCAAATATTTTCGCAGCGTTACTATCCTCAGGCCATTATCCAACATGATAGTTTTGGGTTGGAGATCTACTTGGATCTCCTTGTCATGACATCTCATCTTTATGGTCCAAGTTTCCTTCTCGCTAGAGGACGGTGCCTCTATCTGGATTTCCTTATCACAGGCCAATACGTTCTCTGTTTGTACTTCTACATGTGCAATAGCCAGATGCTATTCGTTTCGATTTTGAATAACAAGTTGGACTTGAGTACTCTTAGTCTTTTTCTTAAGGGGTTTTCCCTGCGTGGTTGCAAGTTTTTCCACAACGGTTCCTTTCGATTTCTTCCCCATTTTCAAAACTCTTATCTGTTGTCAAAGTTGCTTAATCATGTTAAGCAATCTCTGTTGTTCCTTTCGTAATCTTTTAATTTCCTCTGTTTTCTTGGAAGGAACAACGGTTTGTTTACTCAGGCCTGGGCTTTGTACCTCAGGTATTGTACCTTTGCCTTGGCTAATTTCCTTATTTTCTTCTTGGGGTGCTTCTTCAATGTTTTGCTGATCAGTTTTTTCAAGGGTAGAAACCCTAGTCTGCTCTGTTGTTTCCTGGGCAACTTATTATTCTAACTCTTCTTCATCATGGAATTCTTCGGGTGTATTCTGACTAGGAACAAATTGTTCCTCTTCTGCATTCTCGTCATTCTTCTCTCCAGATACGCTCTCATCCTGAGCAGAGTGATCCTCTTCTTCTTCCTCCTCGTCACATAGTTCTTCGGATGCACTTTTATCATGAACAGAGTGCTCTTGCGGTCCTTCTTTGGTATGGGGGTTGAGTGGACTGTGAGGTTCGACATATTCGCCCATATTGGCCAGAATTTGGGCCAATTCATCTTCTTGCAATGGGTTTTGCAGTGGACTTTCACTGCATTGCTCTGCTTCCTCTTCTTCCTAACTGGATTGCTTAGTCTCCTCCTCCGGTTCTCCTTCATCATTTTCCTCCAATTCTTTTTCATTCTCCCCTCCTTCCAATTGTTGGGGTTGTTCATCTCCTGAAACATGTACCTCCACAGGTTGACTAATGTTTCCCTGGGAATTTCCCAACATTCCTCAGATCCTTGCCAATCTAATAGATTTTCTTTGTTTTAGTGGTATGCTCGATGTATTGGCAACATGTTTTCATTTTGGGCTGGCAAAGCCAGTCCCTCGTCTATCGTGAAAATCAGTTCTTCCCAACTGCTCTGCTATTGGGCAAGACTGTAACTGACTATCAGTCGTATTAACCCATGGTGGCTTACTACTGACTCTACACGGCGAGATTTCTTCATGCTTCGAGTAACATCGTGTAATAAAGAATTTAAAAACGCAGGTAAATTCACAGCACATTTTTGCTTTAACACGGCTAAAAGTTTAAGATGGTGTGATCTTACTACGTCTTTCCTGCCATCACAAGTGATGTAGCTCTGGATAATTCTCACCAATTCTGACCACGGCTCTCCCAAGGTTGCCGGCAGAACTCCCTTCCCCTTTCCAGTCAAGTTCTACCCTTCGTCTTGGAATATTTTCATAGCGTCTCCCAGTCTCACCTTTTTCAGAGTCCACATAGGTCCAGTGGCTGGCAGTCCCGAAACTTCTGCAATTATGTCATCAGTAACTGCTATCTATCTCCCTCTCACCATGGAATGATTTTCCTGCAAGTTTTGGAGAAACTCAATTGCCATTGTCTCATGGGATTGTTGTAGACAATTAAGGTAGGTTATCCATCCTGCCCTTGCTAAGATTTCTCGTGCAACATCGGAGACCATCAACACCCGTGGCTCATTGCGAATTGATCTTCCTCCCATCTTATGCTGTAAAAGACACAGAGACAATAATGGCACAGCAGGCTGTTCAACTTTTTATCTCACTGTTAAAAAAACACAGAGAAGGTAATGGAACAGCAAGATTCTCAAATTTCTAACTTACTACTAATTTTTGCAGAGAAAAACACGGAAATAGCTTCGGAACAGCAAGACATGCATATTGGGAAACAAAATACCATTAAGCTTTGCTATTCCCGAGTCATAATTCTTTTGAATGATGAGCTGACACGTATTCTGGCAAATTATGGGGATCACCTACGCCCCCTGCAATGTGACAGGCCGTCCTCGACTGCCAAATGAAGGAGCAGCGTGTTGAACTGCCATAGTACAGAGTCATAAAAGAACAACGTATAAAGATATCCCATGTTCACAAAAATGAGCAAATTACCGAGATCGAGGTGTATGATAGAATCGCTAATAAATAAGGAAATGTCGTGATATGATGCGAGAATCAGAGGATAGGACAACTGACGTGAATAAAAGGTCATATGCGATCATTATCGACTTTTACCGTCATAATTGATTTGTAAAGATTTTCATGTATCAAAGGTTCGAAAGGGTTATATACATAATCTCATTTGAACCATTTATAAAGATATAAGAGGAAGGGTTTTATAATTACTATTGGTGTATAAGAAATATGACTTCAATACCATCAACAGAGCTCTGTTGCCCACAGGTGTCCATAACCTTAACAAAGATGTTTATTTCACCCTTGGAACCATAATCCTTTGTGTATGCCTAGGAAAGTGCTATGCAATGTCAGAATGGAGGCCCATTATGCTGGCTTGGTAACCAGATGAATCACAATGTCATTCACCAGGAAGGAGTGAAAGGTGGTTAGGCCGGCTCGTGATGAGACCTCTTGTTTCAAGGACTTTTCATTTTTTTGATGTGCCTCTTGGATCATATCCCTGGCGTGGTGGCCATAGTGGGAATGCCACTTTACTTTCTTCCTTATGATCATGGTAGGCTGGCTCTTGATGAGACGCCCTATCTTTCATCTGACAAATCATGTTAGCAATCATATAAACATTTTTCTTTTTCTTCTTTTCTTTTATATAGCACTTTTCTTATTTATATACAAAGGGTGGTTCAACATCCTTAAGAGTAGGTATGGTGGAGGAAATCTTAACATCTCAATAGAGAAAAATATGCCCTTATTCTTATTCAATAATAATGATTAAAGAGAATTATGGTGATTTAGGAAGAACCATCATGATAAAAATAATCAATCATATTGGTATTAGTAAAATAATGACAGCAAGGTGCTCAATAGTTGTGTCTTTTCCTCTTTTCTCTTATCAATTCAAAGCAATTTCTTCTAAAGATGAGGATTTTATGTAATTTGTTGATTTCAGTATCCTCTAGTTTTTGTATTGGTTGCATAAATGTATAGTTGTGCTTTAAATGACCATGACTCACAAAAATGATATAAATGGTAAAACACACAAAAAAGAAAAAAAATGCACTCCAAAAATGTTGTTCTCAAGATAGAACAACTACTGTACACAAAAACCGCAAGCAAAAGGAAAAACATGCTCAAAACTGTTGTTCCTTGAGAGGAACAACAGTTGTCCCTTAATCGGAACAACAAGGAAAGCAACGCAAACAAAAAATGTGAAAATGTTGTTCCTTCGTAAAGGAACAGTAGAAAAACGAAAGTGTTGTTCCTTCGAAAAGGAACAACAAAAAATGAAAGGGTTATTCCTTTTGAAAGGAACATCAGAAATGCGGATATGTTGTTCCTTCAGAAAGGAACAACAAAACGTGACAGTGTTGTTCCTTCGGAAAGGAACAACAAAAAATGTGGAAATGTTTTTCCTTTGAAAAGGAACAACAAAAATGCAGAAATGTTGTTCCTTCTGAAAGGTACAGCAAAGCGTGAAAGTGTTGTTCCTTCGGAAAGGAATAGCAAAACGACGGAAATGCTGTTTCTTCGGAAAGGAACAACAAAAACACAAAAATGTTGTTCCTTCGGAAGGGAACAGCAAAACAACGGAAATGTTGTTCCTTCAGAAAGGAACATCAAAATGCAAAAGTGTTGTTCCTTCGGAAAAGAACAACAAAACGGTGGAAATGTTGTTCCTTTGGAAAGGAATAGAAGAATGCAAAAGTGTTGTTCCTTCGGAAAGGAACAGCTAATGGCGAAAATGTTGTTCCTTCGAAAAAGAATAGCAGAATGCAAGTGTTGTTCCTTCCAAAAGGGACAGCAAAATGCAGAAGCGTTGTTCCTTTAAAAAGGAACAGCAGAACGGTGAAAACGTTGTTCTATCCGAAAGGAACAACAAAATGCAAAAGTTGCAGAAATGCAAAAATTTGTACAAAAAGTAATTTACACAAAGAAAAAAAAAGAATTATGTACAAAATTTAAAATCAATCAAATCACTTGTCGGAGTCTTCCCAGAGTTGTTGGTAGAAGGATTCTCGAGTAAGTGGTTTTCGGTACAGTCGAACTCAGTGGCCGTTTGCCTTAAAGGTATGTCCAGATCCATCAATGGTGGTTAAAGTAATGGTGCCACTATCATGTACCTTCTGTATTTCGTATGGTCCCAGCCAACAGGTCTAAAGTTTCCCCAGAAAATCTTGAAACCTAGAATCTTATAGGAGTGTCCAATCTTCTTTGCGGAAGACTTTCTTTTTGATGAGGACGTCGTGCCATTTGGCTCTTTGTTGTTGGATTAATGCGGTATGTTAAAAAGCGGAGAGCCTGATTTCATCCAGCTCGTTGATTTGTTGTAGTCTATTAATCTGGGCCTCGTTTAAATCTAGACCGACTTCTTGTGCTGTTCTCAAGGTTTGTATTTCGAATTCTATCGGAAATATGGGTTCCTTTCCAAATACTAGCTGATATGGTGAATAATCGGTAGTCTTTCTCCATGTTGTTCTGTATGCCCACAAGGCTTCTGGCAATCTTGTAGCCCAATTGCGTTTGTGTGACGCAATGGTTTTTGTCAATATTGCTTCTATTACTTTATTCGTGCTCTCTACTTGGCCATTTTCCTATGGGTGGTATGGGGTAGTAATTTTATGCTGAATATGATAATTTTTTAGTGTTGCAACAATTTTATTACCAGCAAACTGTGGTCCTCCATCCGTGATTATGTCTCTTGGGAGGCCATATTGCACAAATATCTGGAACAGGAAATGAATGATGGAATCCTCTGTAGCTCTTGGAAATGCCTCTGCTTCAACCCATTTGGTCACATATTCCATTGCTACCAAAATATATGTTTTCTGGTTTGATGATGAGTTGATCGGACTAACAAAATCGAGGGCCCAACACTCAAATGGTTCAATGACTAGCTTTGGGTTCAAAGGCATTTTGTCGGACTGTCCAAGGCATCCTGCTCTTTGGCAACTGTCACAAGCTTGAACAAATTTCTTTGCATCTTTAAATATTGTGGGCCAATAATACCCTGTTTGCAGAACTTTGTGACCAGTTCTTCAATATGCAAAATGTCCGCCACACGATCCGTCGTGACATGCTTTCAGAATGTCAAAAATTTCATCTTCATGGATGAAATAGGTAGCCCCCAATCCAAGAAAAATAGGTACTACGCTGGACAATCTGCTTTCGTTCATTGGGAGTCAGAGGTTTTGGTAATTTGCCTACTGTTAAATAATTTGCAACATCAACATACCAGGGTGTTTTGATAGTAACAGCGAACAAATGTTCATCTGGAAATTGATCTTCGACTGCTGTTGCGTCCACTGGCTTTGGCATTCGTGAGAGAAAGTCAGCGACAGGATTTTCTTTCCCAGGTCGGTTTCTTATTGTGATGTCGAATTCCTGCAATAAAATCAGCTATCTTATTACTCTACCATTTGTAATTTGTTTATTTGCTAAATATTTTATGGCAGAGTGATTTGTATATAAAACAACAAGATATCCAGTGATGTAATGCCTAAATTTATTTACAACATGTATTACAGCTAAAAATTATTTTTCAATAACAGTATAGTTCAACTCAGTAGGAGACAAATTCTTGCTAATATAATAGATTGCATATAGCTTTTTGTCTTCTTTCTGCCCAAGGACTGCTCCAATAGCTGTGTTTGAAGCATCTGATGAAATTTGAAATGGCAGGTCCTAGTTTGGACCTTTCAGCACCGGGGTGGTTGACATAAGCTTTTTTAGATCCTCAAAAGCCCGGTCACATTTATCTGTCCAAACAAAGTCAACATTCCCTGTTAGTGCGTATAGAGGTGCAACAATTTGAGAAAAATGTTCTATCAATCGCCTATAATAACTAGAAAATCCAAGAAAACTGTGTACCTCTGTCTGTGTAGTAGGAGTAGGTATTAGCAAAATTATTTGAATTTTGGCCAGATCTACCTGTATTCCAACTGCTGAGATATAATGACCTAGGATGAGTCCTTCAGTCATCATCATATAGCATTTTTCATGGCTCAGGCAGAGCCTGGTAGCGATACATCGTTGCAGCACCTTTTCCAATGTGTCTGGTGCTAGGTCGAAATCATCTCCATATGGGGTGAAATCATCCGTGTATACTTTGAGCCCTTCATTTATTAAATCTGAAAAGATGCCGAGGATAGCCCTTTGAAATGTGGCAGGGGAATTGCATAAGCCAAAGGGTAAAACTCTGTAAGCAAACGTTCCCCAAGGACAGGTAAAAGTAGTTTTGTCTTGGTCTTTAGGGGCAATCTAAATCTGATTGTATCCACTGAAGCCATCCAAGAAAGAAAAAAATTTCTTTCCTGCTACTGTATCTAATACCTAGTCAATGAATGGAAGGGGAAAGTGGTCTTTCTAGGTTGCTTTATTTAATTCTCTGTAATCTACACAAATCCTCCACTTTCCATTCTTATTTGGCACCACTACAAGTGGAGAGACTCATTTGCTATCGGAGATAGGATAAATAAAGTTTACATCTAAAAGGTTTTGTAATTCATCTTTCACAATGTCTTTTAGATGAGGTTTAAGCCTTCTTTGGGGTTGGCGAACAGGTCTTGCATCTTTTTCTGTATAAATATGGTGTGTACATAACTGGGATCGATTCCCTTCATGTCCGGATAATCCCATGCAAATGCTTCCTTGTATTTTCTCAGTAGTTGGATCAACTTTTCTTCTTGTTCAGGAGTCAGATTATTATTGATGTTTAAAGTTTTTCATGGCTCAATCTCTACAATTTTGATATTTGAAACAGAGGTAGTAGGTATTGTTTGATCATGAGTGTCTTTGAGAGGATCTTCTTCTAATTCATTATCAAATGCTGCCTCTATCATGTGACATTGTACGTGGGATCTGAATTCAACTTGGTTAATAAAGTTGTTAATAACATCATCCTCTGTTTGAGCTTTGAAATCGAGGGCATCTTCTATAGTTAATGGGGATCTAATGTTTTCGGTAAGGTATGATACATGATGTTTTTTAGTTTTTATTATTGTTACACTTGGCTGGGCTGGAGGGTATAGGGCTAGATTCTTGATATTACTCCCTCTAGTTATGGTCATACTGCCTTGTCAGCAGCCAATGTAAGCATCAACTGTTGCAAGCCAAGGTCTGCCTAAAATTAACGGATGTCCATGAAGTCGGTTTTTAGGGTTTATTATTAGAAAGTCGGAAGGATATTCCTAGGAATCAATGGATACCATGACATCATGTAGTGTGCCTTCCGGCCTAACCACTAATTGGTCAGCGAGTTCTGATAAAGTGGAAGTTGGTTCTACTGATATAATGCCCAGTTTTTGACAAGTGGTGGTCGTTAACATATTAATTGGAGCCCCTAAATCAACTAAGGCATTTGAAAAGGTTTGTCCATTGATTTGTACTTTCTTATTGGATTTCTTGGGTCTTCATATTTGACAGGTGCTTCTCTACCTAATAACAGGTCAAATAAGGTGCCAACTACTTGGACTATTGGGTTATTTGTTATTCTCCTCCTTGGTTTTTTTATACATAACTCTTTGATAGTCTTTGTGTTATGAAACCAGCTCTAAAAAGATAGAAAAGATAGATCAACGCCTTAGAATTCAGCCTCTTCGAGGGGGCAACCTCCTTTACATTACATAATGAACAATCTTGGATGATACAAATGACAAAACCTCCTTTCTATATATAGGAGTCTAAGGAGTCACAATATAACCCAGCCGACCTAACAATAATAATATAAAGCCACAAAAATAACAATAGAGGGATTCTATGGGGCACAGTAATTACCATATGGGGGCAATAGGGGCACAACAATATTTATAAGGGGTATAACTACAATAGTAATGGGGTAATCACTAGTATTATAGGGACCCAACATGCCCCTCGCCTTGAAAAAAGTGTTGTCCTCAACGCTTGAGTAGTTTTGGATACTTCTGCATAAAATTCTCATCCTCCCATGTGGAAGCTTCAGCGGACAAGTTCTTCCACTTGATAAGATACTCTGAAATTGATCGATTTCGTAGCTGTCGAATTCTTGTTTCTATGACTGCTTCCGGTTCCAATATAATTTTTCCTTCCTCATCAAGTTCTGGCAATATTGTTTGAACAGGGAGCTTGTCGCCTATAACCTTCTTTAAACATGAAACATGGAAAATTGGGTGCAATCGAGAAGCTGCAGGAAGCTCCAATTTGTATGCCATAGTACCAATCTTTTGCAACCCCTTGTACGGACCGTAATACTTTGGTGATAATTTATTTTCCTTCTTAACTTGCTTGAGGGACATCTGCTTATATGGTTGTAGCCGTAGGAATACCCCAATCACCTAGATCAAGAACTTCTTTCACTGCGATGTTGATCTGCCTGTTGTTTCATTCTATTCTGTGCCAACACGAGGTTATCCTTTAAGAGTTGGAGGACTGTTGTTGATGTTCGATGTGATGTTCCACTGCCTGAACCTTAGAATTTTCTCTTAAATATGATGTGATGGATGGTGGTTGATACCCATAAAGTGCCATAAATGGGGTCATTTTTGTTGCTGTATGGAAGGAAGTGTTATACCACCATTCAGCCAGAGGCAACCATTTGACCCATTGTGTCTGTTTATCAGATACAAAGCAACGAAGATATCCTTCCAAAATTTTGTTTACTATCTCATTTTGCCCATCAGATTGAGGATGATAAGATGAGCTATGAGCTAACTAAGTACCAAGACAAGAAAATAATTATGTCCAAAAATTTCCAGTGAAAATGGGATCTCTGTAACTTACAATAATCTTTGGGTTTCCATGTAGCTTTTGAATTGTTTCCATAAATGCAGTAGAAACTGTACTGGCTTTAAATGGATGTGATAATGCACAAAAATGTGCGTACTTGGTAAGTCTATCAACTACCACCATGATGACACTCTTTCCCTCAGACTTGGGTAAACCTGTGATAAAATCCATTGAAACCTCCTCCAACGTTGGCTTGGAATGGATAAAGGTTGTAATAGACCTGGTGTCTTAATTGTTTCAACTTTATTTTGTTGGCAAACCAAACATTCTGCCACAAACTTTTGAATATCTAATTTAAGGCCATCCCTGTGGTAAGTTTTTAAAAATCCTGAGTGCCCTCCTAAGGGAGAAGTGTGCAACTCCATAAGAATATTTTTTTTTAGCTGGGAATTCTTACAGAGGTATAAGTGATGTTTGTACCATAATGAATCATTTTTCCAGCTAAATGTATCAGACGTACTGGCCTCTTGTTGTAGCTTTCGAATAAGTGCCCATAGTTCTTCGTCATTCTTCCATTCCTCCCTTGCTTCATTTATCCAATCTGGTTGGCTAATAGAAATGGCACACAACAATGCTTCCACATCCTCATCCTTTCTTGAGAGTGCATCT